>VXAK01023553.1:174961-290100 GCA_013399435.1 Arenaria interpres
AGGAAAAGGCATTACCCAAGGAGGAGGCACTGGCTTTTGGGATACAGCACTTTTTGGGGTACATGGGTGACCTGACCTGATATGCCCAGATGGGAGCAGAAACTTGAACAAAATTCTGCTTTGTTCAGGAGGTGAAGTAACTGAGTCATCTTTCTAGAGGCATTCTTTCTGTCAGTCTTACTTCTTGGCGTTTTGCTGCTTTGTATTAAAAATGTACAGTTAATTTTCTATGTGTTTTACTGCCGAGGAAGTAAAAAGGAAACCTGCTGTTCTTTTTTCCCCCACAAAAACTAAATTTGATTTGCTCTATTTTAGATCTGCTTGTAAGAAAGCTCACAAAAGAGTGTTTAAAACGTAAAAAAAAAAAAAAAGGCACCTCACTGCTGATTAATTAATTTTCATTCCCACTTTCTTCTTATTGCTGGGGCCATTTTTTCACTGCAGAGGACATGATTTACTACTGTACCCTAGTCATGCAATGCCCTCCCTTGCTCCCTCCCCTTTCCCTGCAGCGTTTACTCAGAACAGGGGCATTGAGCTAAAATTCAGCTCATGGTTTAGGACTAGATTAGCAGAAGGAATGTATCACAGTGATATGCAGAACAACTTGTGAAACTAGGGCCACTTTGTGGCCTCGGGCACGGATCAGGAACGCAAATTGCAGTGTCCCAGAAAAAGCCCAGAGCTGCCCCATAGTGTATCTGCCTTCCCCAGAAGCTGGTCCCTCACCTTCACCTGCCTTGGCACGGAGGGTCCTGGGCAATGCTTCTGGAAGTGCTGCTTGCATTTTGCAAAGAGGGTGATTATTGTCTGTTTGCTTTTTCAATCAGCATTGCAAAATCTTTTGCTGCTTTAAAGAACAGGATAAAAAATTTTCCCCAGATGGCAACCACACAGATGAGAAGGTGCTGCCTTTTCTCACTTTGTGATTTGTTGAAAGCTTCCTACTCTTTTGCTGCTTTAATTTCATCCTGGCATGTTCCCAGTGAACCTGTTTTCCCCATATGTGAATATTCTTTTTTCTAAACCAAGGTAACACTGTTGGCAAGTGCCCCTGGATGTAAAGGGCTCGTTTCTTTTTCTTTCATGATCAATAGTACTCGTTTTATCTATCAAACACATTTTTATGTGCGGTGCCTCAAAAGGCCAACCTAAAAGCATCGTGTTATTTGACCTCTTTGTTCTTGTGCCTAAATACACGCTAATCAAGGATCTTTCCTTGCATCTGGGGCGAATGCTAGCTGTCGTTCACATCTCTTGTCTTTCCAAGGCTTCTAGATAATGGAAGTATTCCCAGATTCCTGAGGTGAATTTTTCACCTATAATATACATAGTATATATATACACATCTCCATAGATATACATGATGATTATATATACATATATATACCATATACACCATATATAACTGGGCTATTGCCAGACACTGGGTATACGTCAAAGTGTACAGTCTGCTTATTTATACCAACAAAGGGAAAAAGAATTAAAAATTATCCCATTGTACATATAATGAAGGAAGACACAGAGAAAGTAAAGACTGTTTTGGCCCAGACATTTATCTTTTGCAAGATTGAACTTCTAGATCACCTGTTGCTGAGTAAAGACAGTCTGGCACAGCGTAAAGTACCCAGGAAAGGCAGGCTGTCCACGCCTGCTCTAGTAAAAAAGTGTGCCAAGGCCAGGGTTGTGGCTTTGATGACAAATGACATGGCACATTTTGCATCTGCCTTTTTCCTCTCCCCAGAGTGGTCTCATCTATTTCCTAGCATGGACATTGCCTGGGAGATTAGTAGTTGGCATAAGCCAAAGCTGTACTAGAGAAGCTAATAATTTAGCAATATGGACAATCATGGCAACCTTGGTCCACCCTTAAATTATATTTTATTATTATAGGCGTAGCCTCAAACCCAAGTGAATTAACTTAGACCAGGTGAGTGCTGTTTAAAAACATTTAAAAGGTCCGGACAGAAACCAATAGATTCATTCACATTTTAGCTTGGCCAAAGTCCTGCATAAGTTCTCTAGCTTAAGTCTTGTTTTTCATTTCATAAGGAGAAAAGGAAAGGCCTCTTAGAATAGCTATTAACCCTCCACTTGGAGAACTTCCCAGAAGTACGGTAAGCCTGGGGTCCAGCTTCTTCTTGGACTGACTGATTTGAAAGAGAGATTTGAACCCACATCTGGTTCCACTTTGGAGAAAGGAGATGAAAAGTTCTTTGTCTGAAGGTTGTGTGTTGAAGCTGTTCTACTTCATATTAAACAATTATCCAGTGAGCCAGAGAAGGTGAGAGAATAAGAGAACAGTCGGATATGTTCGTGTAATCGGAAACAGTGGTGAGCCTACTTTGTTGAATCAGCAGCTGAGACACGACTGATCCTGTGTATGTTTGTAGTCATTTGCGATACACAGCAAATCAATAATAAAGCTGATTTATGATCCTTCTTTTGCCCAAGTACCTTCCTGAAAGATGTGAATTTGACAGCTTACAATTCGGCGATTGCGTAACTGATTGTCAACATAAATGTTTGTCTCTTCTTCAGTAGAAACGGATGCAGGAAATGGAACCGTTTACTGAAGCCGCGTCCTCATTGATACTGATGACTTGTGATTTGTATTCTGTTTTGCTGGATCATTGTACACATTTGTCTAAACTCTCACCCAGAGAACTATATATGTATGTTATTAAGTATTAATAACAATGCAATAGATTTTCTGGCTTCACTTCATGCCTCTGCACGTTAACCAACGCTTCCAAAAAGATTCCGTCTTTAATTTCTTTTAAACAATTTTTATAGATGTTTAGCATACAGAAAAAGGTTGAGAGATGTATTTTCTTTTTCTCTCATTAATTCTGTTAGACGCATAAAGACTGTAGAGTCATTAACATATTGATTTAGAGTAAATATAAATTAACCTCATAATTTCTTTGGTGAAATGTATAGCA
Source organism: Arenaria interpres (assembly GCA_013399435.1). Classification (NCBI taxonomy): domain Eukaryota; kingdom Metazoa; phylum Chordata; class Aves; order Charadriiformes; family Scolopacidae; genus Arenaria; species Arenaria interpres. The sequence continues at coordinate 177,907 of VXAK01023553.1, forward strand.
AAGCTTGGGGAATAAAAGCTCGATAATAGTGCTAGAAAAATGTTCTGATTTTCCATGGATATAAATTTTATGGTCAAGGAATGGGAGTGAGAAGGAGGGTTATACATCAAACACTGACATTCTCTTTCATCTAACAGGTTTCATCTTTCTAGCTTTCAACATCAAGAGCTAAAGAGAAACCATAATGACCGCGATTAAGATATGCCCTCTTACATCAGGACTGAAAGTTGTGTCTGATTACTTGAAGGAGAATAATAAAAACGACATAACTGTATTTTACTTGGCGAGAGCTCTCCTTACATTAACCAACATAGTACAGAAAAGTTATGGGGTAATGAAATTTTATATGAGGGCTTTTAAACATAAAACAAGTGTATATTACTGAAAATTTATGGGTCATTTATTCAACTACCGTAGTGTTACTCTGGCCAGATCAAATATTAGGCTGGTGGAATAAGGATTTAAATTTATTTTTTTTAGAGGACAAAAGAAGTCAGTAAGAAATAGTGGTGTTCTCAGGGCTGCAGTCAGCATGACCTCTGTCTGTTGTAGATTCTTCTGTTCAACTATAAAAGAACCATGAGACTGGGTTCTGAGCCTACAGAAAGTCTATTTTCTTCACTGTAATCAAGAAGGAGCAGTAATTATTTTTGCCAGTGTATCCTCTTGTTAATTAAAATCAGAATTAAAGGGGCCTATACCTGGAAAATTAGGCCATAAAGTCTAGTCTCTAAATATTTCAATATTTAAAATATCTCACAGCTGAAGTTATGTTGGGATTTGAGGGGGGAAATCTTATCTTTGCTCATTCGTGATTTCCAGCATCTAAGTGTCTTTTCCAAGATGTAAATCTGAGAATATAACAGTCTTAATTCATAGATCTTTTAACTGGAATTTAAGAGGGACAAACTGAGTATCAGACTAAAGAACTGTTGAGTTTGGATTGTGATCCTACTGGATGCCTGGGGAAGGAGAGCAATAAACAAGGCAGGTATTTCCCTCTTCTGTCTTGCATCTTGCACGCACCCTAATGGGTCCCACAGCCATGGATTTCTAGCAGTTAGTAATTTTATCTACCAACTATAGTGGTTATGGAGCTTACGGAGATTACAGAGGCCTTAACGTGGATTTAAAGCAAAAAACATCACAGTCTTCATTTCCATTTCTCTTCCTTCAGGGGAAGATACTGTATTTTATTTTTTTGCTTCACTGTCTCAGCACCCGGCACCTTCCTCATCAGATATGCAGGTGAAGTGATGGGAATGGCTTGGGCTTATGTGTTCCTGCTTCCTTCTGCCAGGAAGAAGTTCACTCTTCACTGAATCACGTCCCAGATCAGGTTGAATTTGAATATCGCCCATAACAGGCAGATGCGCGAAGCATTGTCGCAGTACCTACTCCTGTCTCTCGTGGTGATGATGCGGTGAGACGATGACAGTGATTATTCTGGAGCTGCATTATCCAGGTGCAGAGCGTCCATGTGTCCCAAGTGCTGAGGTGTGATGGAAAGAAAACTTGAGAGGGAATGTGTATTGCGGGTTGTGTAAAGTGGCAGTTCCAAGGGGGCATAAAATAAAATTATCTATGGTATTGCACTTGGAGCCTTAAACTCTAGGGTACAGCTTGTGCCTATCCACTCTGAAACCTGCTGTGTACCTCAGAGAGTCAACAGAGTGAATATGCTCAAGTGCATACAGCCATATAAATCTCTGCTCTCAGAGACAAAACTGCAGTCCTGCGGGCAACCTGAAGCCATATATCTAAAATAAGGGAAGGTGCTCTTCCTGTCCTAGTTCTTTGCCTGATACACTTCAGTGAAGTTAAATACAGCTCCACAGCCACATAAAATAATTTTTTGGCGAGCCTTGAATAAGGATGTATGGAGAGAAAAATATTTTGATGTGTCTACTCAAGTTGCATATAAACTGTTCTGAAAATTGAGTTTGCTTAAATGTCAAGGCCAATTTACGTGGGATCAGGAGCTCTATGTTTTGAAGGAAGTTCATGTCAGGACAAACCTACTTTCCAAATACTGTTACAAACCTAGTACAAAGGTTCGTGTTGATTCCCCTTCTCCTGGACTCACGTTGGCTCGACTGGATGGGACCTGGTGATTGCTCTCTAACTATTCCCAGACAGTCTTTCCTAGCAGGGGGGCACTTTGAAAATGTCACAGATATAGTCATAGTATTTGGAATTGCTGGCACTATTAAACATGTGGTGTTTATTAAGGAGCATTAAAGAACACGCAATAAATGGCTTCATGCAGTTTGAGACCTGGCTGTACCAGAGACAAAATATTTAGCACAACATCAAGAGATTTTAGTGGCTGAATGTATGCTAGAAGTAAACATGCCTTTACGCAAATAATTTGTTGGTCAGGTGTGAACTGGGGCTAACCTTAGGTCTGTTCCCAGTCGGAGATGAGTGGCTCTCCGCACTGCTTTGCCTTTTCCTCCCCCGTCAGGCGCTAACCCAAACTGTTTTCTCGAGGTCTGCCGGAGTGGCCCTCGTCTGTGCGCTTGTAAAGGGCCTTTTGTGCATCTTTTCTGCTGGATTCGTCCCCAGACGCTAATGCAAGGAAAATATTGTTAGTGCCGTGTTGTGTAACAGTGGCTCTCAGAGCGCATCCTGGGGAGTGCGTGGTGGAGCTCCGTGGCGAGCTGGCTGCCCAGATGGTGCTGGCTCCTTCTCCTTCCTACTCGCTGCCCAGATCATGAAAAGACACTTAGAATATGTTGCTAAGCGGGATTTTCTATCCCTTCACAAGCACCTAATGAAAATGGGTAACCGGGTTCGTTAAGCTGGACAGCGGTGCTAGGCGTTCACCATGCTTAATTGTTTTTTATAATGATTAACGTAAGAGCTAGCTCCCCTAAATGCCTTTTGTAACGAATGGGGAGCAGTAAACGCTTCACAGCGGGGTTTCTGCAATCTGGTTTGGCTGTCTGCTATGGGATGGGAGGAAATGTGTGCCAGAAGGGCCTGCTTTTCTCCATTAACTCTAAATGAAGCATATGGTGCCTGGCTCAGGTGTGGCTGTCCATATCACAGGGAAAACCAGCCCTGTCTCTACAGCCTCTTTGGAGAAAAATCCAAAATATGGTTCTTCCCTGTAGGTACTCTTCAGGAATAGGAAAGGAAGCTGAAAATCACTTAGGATAAGAGTGAGTGAAGTTCTCATGCAGTGAAAATGCTTGCAAAGCCTTGCTGTAGCATGTCCTCTACAAGCTCCCTAGTATCCAGGCTACATCTATTCAGGTTAAGTTGTGTAAACAAAAAGACTGAGTCTAACACAAAAAATCAGTCATAGCACTGTTTTGTCTGCAGTGTTAATGTGGATGCTATAAAAGTTACAGCAGCTTAGAATCCAGACGCTGCTTTTGTTAAAATACAATTTCAAACCCACTGGTGCATCCTTTATTCCTACGCAGAGTAAGCGTTTCATTGTGAGGCGTTGTAGAAAAAGGATTGCTAGTTTTTGCAAGTTAAAGTAAGCTACCCAGTAATGTGATCTGTGATTAGACTAGAATTCATTCTGGATTGGGAGATAATACTGGGACACATTTTCAGGAGACACCGGTATTTTCCATTGTAGCAGCAAACATAGCTTTTTGAATGTTTGTTTTCCTTAAAGGAACACATGATGCATTAAGGAACTATCAAGCTTGCAAGAAATTCTTTTCACAAGCATAAATATTTGCAGAAAGTTTTTTTCCCTGTTTTTTATAAACACTGCTCAAGAAATCACTGTTTATAAGCCTGAAAATCCTACAAAGAAAGGTCTCAAAGGAATATGACAGGCATTATGCACTCAATGATTATTATCTCTGTGTGATTTTTTTCCTATTAAAATCTGAAAACAGGTTCGTTTGTTACATGGACTGTGTCTGTGCATACTTTTCTTGGCATTTTATATGTGTGTGTGTAGGTATAGGTAGTTTACTTAGAAATGCATTGTGAATGAGTTATTCTCATTTACATTAAGAATCTTACTCATTTAAGAATTCTTAACTTCCCTGTAGCTACCTGGCTGACTTTCAAGCATCACAGGACAATCCATCATAAAAATTCTTGATTTATATTCTGATTGTAGGAACATCTAAGCCATTTATATACAGATGCTGTATGCATTATATATACAAATGTATATGATGTATAGGGAGTTATACATTAAACAAATGTGCTCCATTTAAATAAATTTATCTATTTTCTCTGCCTGTGATATTTTTGCATACTGGTCGAGGTTTCTATAAGCAGCTTTTCAAGGGGAAATTTTGAGCAGCCAAATGAAATGGATGAAATGAACCTGATCTCAGCTTTTTATTTGTGCTGAGCAGAGGCCACGGTATTTGCCTGGTCAGATGTCTTTTTAAGCAGACTAAAGATTGACTGGAGTTAGACTATAATAGCTGTCTAGGAACAAAGTCAAGTGATTAGCAGAAGCCCATTATCTGTAGCACCAGGAGTAAAGCTATTTGGAAAGCTACTGCATTTCAGCCGTGGGGTCACTCTGCCGCAGGCGGTGTGAGGTCTGCGAGCAGGCTGCTCACACAGAACAGGGAGCCCCCCTCTCTCTCAGGGCTTTGCTGAGCCAGGGAGAAACCAATATGGATATTGAAATTAAAGAGTAGTCCGTAAAATTCTTTCTTCTGCCGCGGAAGCATTTGGCACGTGTTTGCTCTGTTTCACTGCTGTGTGGTGTGGGGCCGTGAACCACCAGGGTCAAAAATGTACTTGGGCAGCGTGAACCACCTACTGCCTCACAGGGCAGAGAGCACTGTACACGGAGAGAAACTGGGAACAGCGTGTCCATGCTGTTACAGCAGTCTGAACAGCTGAAAACACAATCTTTTATCAGCTGCAGGCTGTTGTCATGAGTGACAAATGCAAATATGCCTAGCTGCCTCGTCTGGCTGGTAGCAAACAACACCACCGCCCAAGAAAAGCATTAAGAATTGCTGTTTCCCTCGGCATGGGAAGGATGTGGCTGGTATTGATGTCAACTGGTAGCTGTAGCCTGAGCTGAAGAGCCCGAGGAGTTTCTGCGAGTTACATGCAGTGCTGGCAGGACCTCAGAGCAGGAATGTATTACAGCTATAGAGAAAATCAAAGTTTTGCACTTCTAGGGAGAAAACCTGTTCAGCTGCCTTCAAAAATGCACTGAAGAGGTGAGATTGAACTGTAGTTACCTACCGGTGCTGATGGAGGAGCCCTGGCTTGCCATTTAATTCTCATCTTTTCAGTCCTATAGTGCTGAGAAATGTAAGCTGACAGCACAATACCGAGAGTTCTCGGAGGCTTAATGTGTTAGTGTCAAATGAAACAAAACCTGAGATTAGCTTTTTAAAGGATTTTGTCTGCCGCAGATAAGACCTGAAAGGCTTTATAGATCAGCTCTGTTGAATACAACTTTGGGGAAGGAAAAGGGGAGATGAGCATCGAGGATGATGAGCATCAATAGCGATGGAGCAACCAAGTGGATTAATGGATAGTAACCATGAAATGGTGTGTTTGCCTACATAATTGGTATCTGCTTGGGTTACAGAAACTCAAGGTAATTTACTGCAGATCATGCCTGAGTCTGAGAAACATTAAAAATAGCTTACTAAGGCCTAGAAAAAGCTGAAATTATTATAATAACCTACTGAATTCTAGGTTTGCTGGTCCTCTGTTTCCACCTTTTGAGCTGCTTCTCTTAATATTATATAACTAAATATTAATTTAGCCAGAAAAGGTATATTGTCATATAGAAAAACTCTTTCGGTTGGAATAGAGAGGGACCAAGGGTTCTCTGACTATGCCTATGAAGTAAAATGGTTCCTGTAAGAAAGCTTGGGAAGATGCTCATGCAGAGTGGCCGGGGTTGCATCCTTGAACACAGGAGGTGGTAGCTCTGCTTTCAGGCTGGGTTGGAGGTCTTGGTTGTTGCCAGTGCCCTTCGGCTGCATGCTGCTGGTCTCTGAGTCTTCTTGTGTAAGACATCTGTGCAGTTGCTGCTTTTTTAACTTTAATGAAGAAGAACGACGTTGTTTGAGCAGCAGTTAGCTTTGAGTGACGCAGTCTCACAGTTGGCTCAGCTGGCAGAGGTGAGCATCAGCTTCCTCCAGTGGCAGGGCAGCACCGGGCACACTGGGGCAGGGACCTCCATCCAGCAATGCTGGAGCTCAGAGAAAACTTTTTCCAGCCACCTACCAGTGACGACAGTGCTGCTGATCAGAGAAAAACCTCAGAAGAGCAGGAAAAAGTTTGTTTGGATCCGAGATGGGTGTTCCTGTCACAGGAGTGTTTATGAACCACGCTGGAGCAAGAGAAAGGTCTCGGTAATGTAATGCCATTCTTGTTTAAATTGGTGTTTATCTTTCAGTAGGTAGCTTGGCTTTTGAGAAGCAGACTTCTTTCCAAGCCAAAACTGTTTGTTGGAAAATCCCCAGGCAGTGAGAGTAATGACAGCACACACTGAATTGCTTACTATGGGTATCTTCTGTACCATGCCATCGCAGTCTTCTGAGGAGCAGCTGGTGGTTTCACCAAGGCGTGTGTGCCCTGGCACAGGCTTAACAAGTCACCCTGTGGGGAAATTGCGATTTCATAAAGGCTTCTGCATCTTGGTGTCTGATTATACATAGTGCAAGTCTGTGCTGAGCAGATGGCTTTCCAGACATCCTTGAATTGAAGAACTGTGTCTTTCTGGAGGGTGGACTCTTCAGTAGTATTCATATGGTTTGAGAAGCCACCAGGGAAAGCATTTTCAATTATACTAGTGCTTCTAAAGTATCTATGTGCTTCCAAAAATGCCAGCCTGCACTAGAGACCCTCACTTAAGTCCATTTCTCTGGCTGTGTGCAGATAAGAGAAGGGTCCTTTACCTAAGTGTGGGAGAACAATTTCGTTTCATTTCAGTATCGCTTCATTTTTCATTGTTCTTCTGGTAAAATTGGGATATTTTGTAGAGGTTGCTATCTGGCTTAAGTAGTTAACAGATGATGCCATTTACAAAATTCATAAAAGCTTAACCTGGGAAAATACCACAATGAATAAAAATAACCTTTATTGCATTTGATTTTCATTTGATATTTACTTTTCTTTTTAACCTTTATTTATCCCAAAGTCCCGAGCTTCATAGCTAGTTTATACTTAATTAAATACTTAAGTAGAAGTCAGTATGAGGGTGTCTTACAAATCTAGTTCTTATGTAACTTTGTTAATTTTCTTAGCAGGACACCATAATTTAGCAGGTAACATGAAGGAGCTAAACTACCACACACAACGTGCTTGTTCTTTGAGTACTTGCATGTGATGCCTTCTGAGTACCTGATTTCTGGGGGTTTGTTTGCAGTAGACCCCCAGCCTCTACTGGCACTTAATACTTACTTCAGTAAAAAGTGTTTAATCCTTTTGTGAACACTTAAAGTCAGTATTGAAGTGGCCTTTGGTCACCTTTCCATGAATGTTAATTATGCTAAACTGAAATAACATTTTAATCCCAATTGAAATACTGAGTTTCTGCCACAGGAGTTTAATGCGTGATAGGTTTCCTGCCATAGATGTGTGCTGTATCCAGCGTATGGACAGATGCACTAATTACTGCTAAATGAGTAAGACTGAATTTGTAAAACATTACTAACCAGAGGTAGCTGACTGTGTGCACACCCTACGAATTAAACACCAGGTGAGAGGGGTAAATTATCTTCTATTTTCTGGGTGGCAGGAAGATGCACAAAGACAGTTGCAAGAGCTGTTAAAATTAAGCTCTAAATTCACAGCCTCTCCTCACTTGTACCTCACCTGTGTGTTGATAGCCTTCGCTAATTTAGACTGACTTTGTTTACTGCTTCCAAATAGATGAGCTTTCAATCTTATCACTCTCATTTTGTGTTCATTTGTTTGTTTTCTTTGTAGGAAAATGTTATTTCAAATACCTTGTGTTGGTTGTTTCCCCTATCAAGGAACTGTCAGTCAGATACTAGTTGAAAGGGACAGGCTGTCCCAGGAAAACACAGCTCCCCCTTGAATTTCTGTGTTCAAACTTTGATCTGCGCTGTTGCTGAGGGAGCCTGGGACCGCTTCGGAGCTGAATTTGGAGAGAAGTAGTCCCAAAGCAGAGCAGGGAGGCTGGCGCTCAGCTCTACGGACGATGCTTAAACTACTGGCTCCTTTTTTAGCATAGCAGAAGCCCCGTCTGCTTCCAAAATTAAATTATATGCACGTTTCCTTGCCCTCATATAAAATGCTACTCTAGCAAGGGTGGTGTAGCCATGAAAATTCAGTTTGAAAATAAGAACTTCTTTAGCAAAACTTAAAAAAATTGTATTTTGAAATATAAGTGCTCTGCAAGTCCTTGTTTTAATATTGGAGCTTAATGTTGCTGTATGTCATGGTCACTTTTTATTTGATTCTCCAGATGTCTCATGGTAGCTGTGAAATGAGGAAGCATCTGATTCTTTCAAGGTTTTTCAGTTGATGCAGGAAAATCTTTCAAGCCTCTTTAGTAAACATATTTTTGAAAGGGCAACTGTGGAAGTTATGTTTTTTATTACCAGACATCAAAGCATTTTAACTCCATGATGGCATGCAAGCGTAACCACAGCTGGCTTGTGATTTCACCACAATGTGAAATCAATGGCAATGTCTTCTGCTAAAACTAGAGACTGTTTCATCCCCTCCAGGGTTCCTCCTCTCCCATGCGAGATAAATCAGTGCTACCTTACTTAAAGGTATTGGAGTTCCAGTAGCAGAGAATCATTTTAAGGTAGGGGTGGTGGTGGAGGAAAATCGAGCCTTAAAAAAGTATATCTCATGATTCATTTTAGAGATGCAATGGAGAAGGAAGATAATCCATCCAGTTGTCCTGTCCGTCCATAGCTGAAGACTACTTCCATGAACCGGATAATTTTGGTGTTTCTTTAAATAGTCTCTTGATGTTCCAAGCTTCCCATCTTTTACTCTAGAACAGGGCTGTGTCTGGGGAAATGAACACAATCATTTTTCAGAAGATTCTTATGTTGTAAAGCACCTGACTTGCACAGAACATGGAACCACTGTCAACTGGTCAAAAATACACAGAATATTGGGAAGCTGACAGAGAAAAAAATGGCAACAGAAATGAAACTATGAAAGTAGAATGAGGCAGCATAAGCCAAGCAGTTAAAGGAACGCGAAGAACTTGCTCAGGTCCTTCGGTTGCCCATTACTGGGACTGCGCATGCAATGACCTGGTAAGAACTAAAGCTAAATTCCCCTCTGGTTTATGCTCTTCAGTAGACCTGCTTGCAGCACGGTGGGACTCAAACACCTTCATTTCACCTATGTCATTTTGAGGAGTCCAGGCTGTTTCGGAGGTGGTGAGACTCCAGACAGGGAGAGGAGCAAGCTCTGAGCTTGCTCTTTGTCCTGCAAGATGATAAGGGCAAACCAGCAGCACTGGGATAATCTGGTTTTCCTCTTCAGTTACAGAGGCCACCGTGCTTTGGATCAGCTCTAGAAATTGGTCCCAGGAAGGTAATAATTTTTCTACACCATGATACTAAATTTCAGGTTTAACCTCCAGTAATAAATGTTTCCTTTTCTGCCTCGCCCATCAGCTTTCTTCTTTTCTTGGCAGTCCCACGAGAGGTCTCTGTCTTGTGTGTCCGAATTTCACAATACAAGAAACACCAAGGACTTTGTGGGGTGTTGAAGCATAATAAGAAGGATTATTATGGGCTGCTGCTGTTGTTTTTCTGTTAATAAAGAATTAGCTATTTGAAGCAAAGGACATTGTATGGAGTTTCACTGTGCAACAAAGTTATCAAGGAGAAATAATGTAGCAGACAATGATTATTTCATAACTCATACAGAAGACTATGATTAAATCTCATGATATGATTTATTGAATTCTGAGAGAAAAAAGCTAAGGCGAGGTACTAGAATAAGAAATACTGAATGGGCGATGATTTACAGACAATAAGAAACTGCATCTGTGCTTCTGCCTCAGGTGTCAGACTCAGTCATCTTACAGATATGTGCTCTTTGGTATCATTAAAGAGCAAATTAAAAGTCATTTCAGTTTCTTCTGTATAGTGGCTTTGCATTTAAAGAAGCTTATGACTCACACTGTGTTTACTTCATCAGGGAGCCTGACATTTAGAAGGATGTATTTAGTAAAAGTGGTTGTATAGAGGAAGAAAATTCATCTATCTTAACTTTACTTATCTTATATGTTAAGCACCAGCAATATGTTTAGATCCACGCTAGAGATGAGGCCTCATTTTCTTCTCAGTCACACCTGTGCTAATCAGAAGTAATTCCAGTGCGGCAGTGAAGTGACTTGGTAAAGTGACAGGGAATATGAGCTTTCCCTTCGTTTGTTGTTGCTGCTATTGGCAACAGCCAAATTTTGAGACACATATTTACATTAAACAGAACCTTAATGCATTAGACATACCGATAAAATATTTTACTTGGCATTGGAGAACTATAGCTTTTGCCCTAATTTTTCATTTATTATAAAACTAAAGTACTTGTCTGTGGAGACGTTAGCTACAAAACACAATTTGGATCATTTTTGTGGCTTGGCAATAAGCGGTGTTAGTCTTGACTTTTTTCAGTCACATATCTGGCTGACATTTTACTACAACGAAGGGGACATTTCCTTCCACTTTTAAGGATTTAGCTGGTACATTTCTCAGGAATTGTTGGGTTTTTGTTTTTTGTTTTTATTACAGCAGCAGCAAGGGCTGCAGGACCAATTTGTTTTAGAAGCTTAAAAATTCCCTTTTTGTCCACCAGAGATGGTGGCAGAGAAGAGGGACCAGTGCCAAAGCTGGGGTGGACAAAGGTACTTTTCCAAGAGTATTGTGTTTTCTTGTTTGTCGCTGCTCTCAAGAGGAGGCAAACATTTTTTCCCTTGGCTTAGCTGTATGATTTATTACACTTTCAGCTCCTGTAGCACTTTTCTAGCTGCACTTTTTAGTGATTCTGAGATGGTCTTTACTGATTCAGGGGAAGGAAATCTCCGGAATGCCTTCTACTGCCTGGAAGCAAAACCAAACAGTCGATAAGAAGGGCTGTGTTTGTGGGATCTCTAAATGCAAGTGCAGTTTTGATGCTACAGTGAGACTCAGGGGTGATCAGTCTTTGTAACAGAGCCACATGTAAAGTTTGTTGTAAATGTTTGGTTTCCTTTTCTTTTTCTGCTAAAATTTTCTACTTTCTGAATAAAATTTGATTTTCTCATTTTTTCCCCTGAAGGTAAGGAAACCATATACTTTAACAAGTAGAGTTGAATTTGCTGGTGGATCAAAGGATACCTTTCTAGCACAGGAGGGAGAAACACAGGCGCTGCTGGATAGATCATGCGGAATTGTATCCATGTGAAAAGAAACGGTATATCCTTTTGCAGCCCAAGTTGCTTTCATTTCACTCAGAAACCTGTCCACCTCTTCCAAGCTCACACATCTTCAGGCCTTAGAAAATATCTTCAGCAAAACTACAGTCCTGCCCAAATTTTTGGATCCATATGGATTCGTTGGCTCGGAAGAAAAGAGACGTCCTCCAACTCATTCACAAGAGCTATTTTGAGTGACCTAATTAAACAAAAGAATCTGAGCTCTGAACTGCTGCTCCTTTCCTGGAGCCCTTGATGGCCATCTCACTTTACCCCACATTTTTACTCTGTTCTGTACAAAGTGTTATTCAATTATGTAAGAACCAGTCTCTGCAGTCTTTATAAATTTCCACAAGTCACTGTGATTTTGGCCTCCCTAGAGATGTTCCTTTAGATTACAAGATCATAATTTCTGCAATTTTCAATTTCTGCATAATTTGCAATTTCTTAATATGCACAGAAGTAGTGGGCTCCTTCTCATTTGGATAAATTAAAAAAAAAAAATAAAAGGATGTTTCATACTATCTTTACTGTACCAAGGTGGGTGCTTTAGGAATGGCTTGAGGCTGGGGGCAGTCTGCAGTGCAGTCCCATGTAGATGCATTGCCTTTGTAAGCCTGGACCTGTTTGCAGCCTGACAGTGCCCCTCTCCAGCCAGAAGGGACCTCAGGCTGCACCAAGAGAAGATGCTTGTGGACTGTCCCACGAGGTAGACAGTAATTGTCAGGTCTACACACCTGGGCATAAAGTTCTTGTGCTCATTTTCAGCTTCCACACATCCTAAATTTATCTTCGGTCGTTCATCTAACATGTATTATGTCTGTCCATACTACAAGTGATTTTTTTCCCCGCCCAGAGCTTGTAGTGATTAAATACCTAGTTAATGTTGCTGTACAACTCCAGCCACCAAGTGTCTCTGCTGAGAAGCAGGAAAAACCCCTGCATAGCTCTTCCACTCTTTTACCTTTCTTCATGATTTCTAGCAATGAATCCTGACAACTTTCTGAATGTGCATATTCCCTTCTTTTCCTTCCCTATATATATTAGATAGTTTTCATCATATGCTCTTTAAGATGAACGGAAATGTGCATACAGGAGGGAGCTGGGAGGTTTGCTGGGTGGGCAGACTGTTCCTGGTAGCCCTCAGTGGGTGGATAAGTGGGTCTAAGGACTGATCTTCCAGATTTTGATGTGAGAAGTCTTTCCTTTTTAGGTTCTGTCTGGAATAATAATTAGGTGAGAATAAAATCGTTGTCGCCTGAAGTATAACGAGGAAACTGAAAAGAAGTGTTTAAAGTCTGGGAAACTTCATGGAGTGGAGTTGGGGCCTTAATCCAGCTGGGAGAGGTACGTGGGAGAGTGGGTGAATTAGTTTGTCGGTAAACATTTAACACTGGAGTTAAGGATGGAGGAGGATGGAGTTTTAAACTAGCTGGAAACTGCCGTGGTACATCAAGAGATATTTTAAAAATGGAGAGCAGACTGAGGTGTGTGTGTGCTTGTGACAGCTTGTGAATCCGACTGCAAGCCTGCTTTTCCGATGTGGTGCAGATGAAGCCATGATGTCTGCACTAAGGGTTGTTCCAGGATAACTATTCAGAGAATCAGATCCTCTAGTGAGATACCTCCAGGTATTTGCTCTGTGCGGATCAAGCTTTGGAGATATTTCTTGGTTTAACTGTATTTTTCAGGATTTTTTTTTTTTTTTTCCCAGTGATGTGTGTTCTGCCTGCTCAGTGCTGGCAGCCTGGCTTGTTTTTTTGCTCTGCCGTATCGTGGTTTCAGCAGAAGAAAAAAGCACTACAAAAGTTAGCAAGAACAAATAGCTCAGGAATGGAATGGCAAGTAGGAGAGCAATTCCCTTTTGGCTGTCAAGCACAGAACATGGATCACAAAGCTAAGTGTTTGCTATTTTTTATATCTATTTTACACTGTAGCACAGAGAATCACATGGTTGCCTGTTAAAATTCATGCCTTAATTGGAAAAGCATACCCCTTTGGTATTTCGGTTTAAACTGCAAGGAAACCTAGAGTAAAGATTTAAGTCTGATTCCTCTTTTCTGGGGCAAGCAGCTGAATAAGTACAGCCTGGCCTGGCAATATTGCGGAGCTACTGTCAGAAGTGGACGTGCTAAAAATGGATCTGTAAGATACAGCGAAATTAACCCAGACTGAACAGGATTTGTTTGGTAGTAGCAGGAGAAGAACTGTTGGACACTGCCTTTGGTTGTCCTGGGGTTTTTTTATGGGAATGCAAGATTAGATTAGACTGCAAACACGCAAAATACAAATTACAAAGTACGTCTCACTAAATAAAATATAACTATTGACAGAGACCACAAAAACAGGGAAAAGTACAAAGTCATAATTCTTCTTAAATACCTTTCACTTCCAAAGATTTAGGGGTATCTTACGTTGTCCTTGAATTCCAGAGAGAGAATTCATTCCTTTCTCCAAATCCTTTTTCTCTGGGATTGAATAATAACTATAGTCCTTTCCTTTACTGCCTCAACATACCACTATCCTTATCGACAGAAACGGCTGTTGCAGTTCTGACCTGGCTGTCTCAAAAACAGCCACTGCATCTTCAGTGTTACACTTAACATCCCTCTTTATGGGTGAAGAGGAAAAAACCTTACGTGGAAAGAATGTGTTGCTAGCGTACTTGAGATCCGAACAGTCTAATCAAAGAGTTATTACTGGCCCAGATCTAATTGCTATAGGTCGAGCAGGAAGACAGAACTGTGAATATAGCAATTTCATCTGTATTATTAATTAGACTTTTCATGTAATACTAACTGTGGTTATACTCAATGAATACACAGAGGTGTTATTCAAACAAGTTAGGAATTAGCCACCTGGTCATTAGAAAAAAATGATGTTAGGGTTAAAAAAACTAAAACAAAGCCCCAGGCAGGCTGAGGCAGGTTTGGGCAAAGCCTGACAAGCCTCACTCCTGCGATGTCGCAAAGCCAGTGTGATGTCTGTGGCCTGTTACTAGCAATGGCGATAGGGTATTAACAAGGTTACATCAGCTCTTTCAGTCAGTCTTATCAGCTCTTAACGCTTTTCTCTTTCTTTTTCCCCAGCAAAAAGTCATAGTGACAGGTTCATCCAAGAGCCCTTAAATAATTAAAGAATGAAGGTGACTGTTCTGTTAAAAATACACATATGCAAATTCATCTTAAAAGCAGCTGCTTGTGCCAAAGGCTGAGTTCTGTGATCGTTAAAATCCAGTTACTCGCGTGTTGGATGGGCGCAAGAAAAGGGGAATGTTGCTTCTGTGGAGGCAACTAAAACATTTTGAATTTCTCCTTGAGGGGCCTGTGTTCAAGCAATTTCGGATATTGAAAAGCCCGTTACCCCAACACTGACCCACAGCCAGGCTCCCTCAGAGCACTCTGGTTTAGAAGATGTACTACAATTCTGCTGAAGCAGTGGCAGGTCCAGGTGAAGTGGCTCCAGCTGCTACCACCCCTTGCCTATGAGGATGCTTTTCCCAACCCGTGGCCATTCTATTTCTGTTTTGGGCCAGTTTCTTTCTCCAGCTGTACTGCATACCCAAAACTCTCAAATGACTGGTATTTAAGAAAAAAACCAGCAGTTAAAGTGGCAGATCTGAGGAGGTACTGATCTCTGGGAGAGGGTAGGGTGATGGAGAGGGAAAGGCTCTGGGGCTGACGACTCCCTGGCCTGGGTCAGCACTGGGTGGGCACTTTGCTTAAGCAAATATTAAGACATTTTAGCTGAACCTGAAGGGTTTGACTGAATCAGGTTAGGGAGCAGTCAGATGAGCAGTTTACAGCAGGCAATTTGAAAGGGTGCCAGTTTTTCCAGGGAGGTGGCAGTGAGAAGCTACTCCTGAACTGGGGGCCGTAACCTTTTCACCCAGCTGAGCTCCAGCCAGGGCAGGGTGTAACCAGAGCCTTCAGCTGAAACACAAAAAGTCATAAATTAGAAACTGGGAAGAAGGGAGGGAGAAACCCTCACAGATTTAGTAGGAAAAGCTCAAATTTCAGCATGACAAGATTGGAAAATCAGTGTGAATTTAATAAGACAAAGATTTTTGTACCAGTATGTCTCTGGGAATAATAGGAAAAATTATTTCTTTTTGTTCAGCATCTGAAAAGAAGCACTGAGCAGGCTTTCAGCCAGAATCCTCTCCTCTCTTCTCTCTCCTCTTCATTTAGCTCATGGATGCTCCTCCTCTGATCGGTGCTGCTTGTCGGCCCCCAGCGCTGGAGGCTTCTGTGGCAGGACGTGTTTTCTCCTTGGTGGTGGTTATTTCACTCCTTCATCATGAAGAAGCCACAGCACGTCAAGGGCTGAACTGCAGCCCCTGTAATCCACTCAGGTGGACTGAGAGCAATATGCATCATAAAAATTTAAAAGTCAGAAAGCAGTCTGAAAAGCAAAAAGTCTGTTCATAGAGTCTCTTCTCTTCTTTTTAAGCTAGTCTCCTGCTTTTTCAAGGGCTGATTTATTGCTTTTGAACCTACTGAACCATGCTGAAACCTAAATTCAGCATGAATTTATAAGGATGAGAACATGCTTGCTTCAATTTTCAAGTTTTTAAACCTCAATACCCGAGTATTTTATAATATAAATATACTNTTAATTTTATATAAGAAAATTAATTCCATAAATGTCTAAACTGAGGTAACTGCTTCCAATTATTAATATTAGCCTTGAAGAGATGAATTTCTATTTCCCCTTTCAGCATAATTCCATTAAAGTGTCAACATGAACTACTGTGAATAATAATTTGATATCATTATTTTTAGTAATAATCTTTTCCTCACCTTTAGAGAAAGCTGTCCCAACAAGCGGTGATATATGTTACCTCAACATGCAATGAAAGGTGAGAAGGAAATTCAGATGTGTTTTATTAAGGTAAAATAAAAAATTAAAAAGGATTTTGATTTCTTCTTTTCATTGCAAACATTCTTGATGTTACCTGGAAAAGACACGCGACAAAAAAGCACTAAGGGAAGATGCTGTCCCAGTAATGTTTGTAAAATGTTTCATGGCACTTTTGAACAACTTTGATAGTTTTATAGAAAATGTAAAAAACAAATTTAAATGCGTTTCCATTAAAAATGAGTAGACCATTTTAGTCATCTATAATTTACCGCTTCTAATTAACCAGAAAACTTTCCCTGCTGCTCGAACAACCTTTGCTATAGAGGAGTTATCTGTGGGGCAGAGGCAATGGGCGATGGCTGCCAGTATAACACACAGCTAAACCATGTTTTTCAAATTTTGAAGAAGGGCAGGTTTGATGGGTATAGGAGAAGTCAGGCAAACCAGCTCTGCCTGGCTCTGCAAGGGGAGCACGTTAGCTTTACTAGCCGGGCTAATTAATTGCATTTAGGGCATACCTGCCCTACTTCTGCCATGGCAGTGGCTGCCTGCCCAGCGCTGTCATCCGTGGGAACAGGCCGGGCATCTCAGGCCGCCCACAGCGCTCCCCGCTCACCCTGCACCCACGGAGAGCACTGGGTGCGTTGGAAGAGCTGAGCCGGAGCCAAATTAGTGTTTCTGCTCGGAGGTTTTGGGAAGATTGTTAGAAGCATTTCATTTACGCGTATATACTCACACGCACGCTTTAGAGAACCGCGCTGACAGTTTGGGTTTTAACAGTTGGTGAATTAAGGGGCAAGAGATAATCAGAGAGTCCCTCCTCAGAGCTGCTGGGATGCACCGCTAGCATGCTCTTTTTTGCCAGTATTACAGTCTGGTTGGCTTTCTGGCAGTTGCTTTTTAATTAAAATTTATCTAAAGTGTAAGGTATTTTAGGACCACCAAATAATACAAGCTGCACCCCCAGCAAGCTGAGCTTCTGATACATCATCTTGCCTTTTTCTTTTTCCCTGAATCCATTTCTGCAGTGTTATCTCAGCAGTCCAATTCATGAGTCAGGCTCCTTTTTTCTTTTTTTTTTTTTATAAAGCGTTGCCTTTCTGATACAGTGACAAGTAATCTGTGAAAAATGTAGAACTGATAAAAGAAAAAGAAATTGTTTACAGATAAGCCTGCTTCATCCTTTGCTGTTTTACCAGAACAAACAAAATTACTTTGTGAGCTTGAGAAAGAATGTAGGGTTTTTAGTTCCTGAAAAGTAGATTTAGAACAAAGCAGGAATCACTGCATTAAGCACACAATACAAGAGAAATGGAACCTGGACTGTGTTATTATAAAACTCATTTCTTCATTAGCAGTAACTGTTAATTGGACACTGAGAGCCAAGGAGTCTGACCAAGTGCGTTTAGTGCGTTGCTAATGAGGATGGCATAACACGTCTCTGCATTGCATGGCAGGGCTCCAGATTGCCTGTGCCCGCCTCTTGCCCAGCCCAAATCCTCCTTTTCCAGCCAGATTTAGGAAAAAAAAAGTTAACAAGCAGCATCCACATAATCTAAGTTTTCAACTGTTCCCAATCCATCTGCTAAGCCAGGATGAAGACAGGAGTCATTTTACAAAACTAATGTGAACAGTTTAAGGAAAGCTGTCCTTACCTGCTGGTTTCTGGCTGAGGCTGAGCCACACGGACAAGTCTTGTAATTTTTTTCACCTACTTCTGTGCAAAGAGAGTCCGGCTAAAATAGCCCCGAGATGGTTTGGTAGCTCAGCTGCCTGTACACTGCAGGAGATAAAGAGCTATTAAATGATCTATTAATAGGTTTGGGTTGTAATTAAAAACTTACTTGACTATGACTCTGTGCCTGTGCCTTAAAAACTAACTGGCATGGCTGAGCTTAAGTTGCTGAGCCCTAAGGTGCTTTGGTGGCGATGTGGCTTTCTGAGTCTGGTAAAGACATCAGTGTTGCTGCTGGACGTGGGAAAAGCTGTTATTTCTTGTTGAGTCGTGTCTCACAGCTCATCCACCACTGCCTGCTGGGTTCTCGCTTTTCTAAGGGCATCTTGGATAAAATGACCCAACTCCTTGCACCGTATTCTCGGGGCAGTAGAAGGTACTATCTCTTTCTTAGGGCTTGTGTCCATAGAGCAATACAGGCTTATACAAAGCTGGAAGAAATGCTGCCTGTGGATCATTAGAGGTAGTATTTCTTTCAGCCCCGTAGGCTGTGGCTTCCCACCACAAACACACATCATCCTGCTTCTACGAGGCGGTGGCAGCAGCAGCAGCTCCCAGGATTTCAAAGCCCATCGACTTCTTGGTTTCGTTTTATCTGCTGCTTTTGTACTTCTGAGGCTCTCCAGGGACTGATGTCAGATGTTCACAGCAAAGGCCGCCTTGTTTTCAATTTTCTGTGGCACGAAATGTCACTACGGGAGAACCTGTGCCTCACTGGTGCTGTTGTGCCGTTCAGCAGGGGTCTGCAGCGAGGAGCCTGCGGCAAGCAGGAGCTGCTGGCCCACGGCAGGACCTGCCAAAGGAATGTCCCCAGCCATGGCTACTTTTAGGCTGACACATATTGTTTCACCCAAGATACTGTGGAACAATTATTTTTCTATGGCCTTTTGTTTCCTTTAAATCATTTGTTCTAGAAATTCCATCCATTCAAAAGAAAAAAAAAATAGACAAAAAAAATTCCTTTGAAGCTAACCAATGGTATTCTAGTTTTAACAGAAAATGAGTGCTTGGTGGACTGTTGACAGCAAATAATTTATTCATTGAATTTAGCTCTTTTATGTTTCTCGGTTGTCAGTAAACAGATGATGACAATAAAATCCAGAAATGTATATGTCGCTCATATGCAAATCGGTAAAAGAGTATTTTCTGTGGATAAAAAACTCAGAGATTGATCTGACCATGAACTGTATAGTGCAGGACTGTTTTGCATGTTTAATATTCTCAATTTTTGTGATTTTAATTAGAGACACAGGTACCTCGCATGCTTTTCATGAAGGGATTAATTTTAGGATCAGGGCCTAATGCAGATAGATGTACCTGGAGAATTAAACATAGTTGCCAGAAAGATATGCTGAAATACCAGCAACTGCTGAATTAATGCTCATATCCCAGGATTAATTTTTAAAATGTCTAAAATAATATATAATATATATTATTTAATATATGATATATAATATATTATAAATTCAAAGTTTAACACTGCTGTTAATAACGAGAGGAGTGTGTTGTCACTGGTGTTATGGTTGATGGGCTTCTATTACTGAGATTTTTAAGAACTGGCTAGATAAAAACCTGGGAGGAGTGATTTAGGTAGGGGTGATCTCACCGTAGCACAGATGGGTGGACCCGGGAGGTCTCATATTTTCTGGGAGTCTTTCTGCAGGGAAGAGATTTGGATACAACAGGTGAAATAACAGAAAGCAGGATGTGCTGATCCAAGTAAGCCATGTTGAAATTATTAGTAGCAACATCAGCCTGGAGGGTCCAGTTAGGCTTAGGATCTGCAGGATGACTGCAGACTGTATTCAGCCAGAACAAAAGCTGGGCCCCGCTCCAGTGAATTCAGTCTTATTCTCAGGTCCTTTGCAAAGCTCTTGATGTGCTTTTCATCCCTTTATTGAAAAAAAAAAAAAAAAAAAGCCAAACAAACCTCCACTCGGCTAATGAAATAGGATGATTTTTGAATGTAAAATAATAGCTAATACTGCCATTTGAAGGCAAAATTGTTCTCAAATGAGTACTGCTAGTTTGATACTATATTTCTCATGCTGCTGTTATGTACATTTAGTACTGATCTATCACACTATGAAATATGTATATGGCACTAAATACGTTGACCAGGATTTCTCAAAAGACCAATTTTCTACAGAGTACTTCAAAAATGCAGTCTGAAATCATTTTGCTGCTCCTGGCTTGGAAGAAGGGACAGACTTTTTATATCATAGAAGATTAATGTGTAGTCAGAAGGAAGAGAGTGCTTATATTTGGATCATTCTTCACAAGCAAAAGGCTGACTTTGTTTCACAGTGATTGCCTTTGTTTGATAAATAGTTCCTGGTTGAAATGGAATACGTAAATATTTAGGGACATAAATAACTCAGTCATGGTAATGACTTGTAGACAGTGATATATCAATGCCATTATGGAAATTTGTGTTCAGCATCATAAACAAAAGCTAAACTGTATAACATGGGAGGGTATTTCTCTATAAGCATTCCAGGAAGCAGAAGTTTGTATCTGTACACTGCAGATTAGCATTTCTACAAAACTGTGTACTCAATCTGTCCAGACTTGCCCCGAGGCTGCTCTGAGTATGGCTGCAAGAGGACAGAATAGGGATAAGCCTTTAATATATAAGTAATATCAGACAAGCAAAGAACTGCCCCAGGGAGAGATGGTGGGAAAGAAGTCCCTTGAGCACCTACTGCTTAGAGCTGACCTGGGCTGGCTTTGTGCAGATGAAGCAAAACTATGCGCAAAACAAGTGGGTGTCCAGCAAGGAATGGGGTGGCTTCTCAGGCTGGGGAGGTGGGGAGGGGCTTGCAAGCCTTCTTGGAGGACACAATGTCGTGGGGCTGGTGATGAGGCTTCTGCAATAATCATCCGCTGGAAACAAGATGAAGACGAAGACACAGATGTATTTCAGGCTGAAGTTGATTGAGGGCTGCTGTTGTGCTCTTGCTGAGAAAAGGCTAGGGTTGGCCCAGAAAAAAATTACTATGGATAGATATGAGAGGCAGTGCAGGTCCTTGTGAAACCTGCATACAAATTTAATCACTCATGCATAAGAAAGTCAGAGAAGTGGGGCAAAGAGTGTTTAAAACTAATTTCAGTTTTCTAATTTATGAATATTCTGTGAATTGGCTGCACGGTGACCTGCCTTCTCACATTTCTTAACTTCTGGTGCTTGATTTTGTAAATGTCGAAACATTTTTAGCACAGATTTTGTTTATTTGTTTGTGTTTTGGGTGGAAATGTATGCAATGTCTTTAAATGCATGTTACCATCTGGAAACAGGGATGAGAGCCAAAAAACCACAGACGGCTCTCTTAAAAACTCCAGCCAGGGCTTTTCAAATCACATCAAGACTTACTGATTTATGGGATGCACAATTGTTGAATGTTGTGAAGCACATGGAGCCTGAGGAATTATGAACTTTAGATGAGATTTTATAGGTTCTCCAGGGATACTGAAATTAAAGTGGTCGCTCTACCCTGCTCTGTGCGCACCAGATTCAGGCAAGTATTACTGACCGAGTGTGACCTCCAAAGATTACTGGTTATGCTTGGGATGTACTTTCACATTTCCAAGAGCCACTGAGGTCTCTTTTTCTTGTCAACAAACCTTCTCTCTCCACTTCTCAATGAAAATTAACAGGGAACCCCACTGTTACACACATCTACCTGAAGCAAGCAGATTTTTTTACCCCTTCTGTTCTGAGAATGCTATTGTCAGTATGTATGAGTTGCCTAAAAAAAATCACAACTATTTTATTAAATTGAATAGCTAAAAGACAATAGAAAAAAAGCAGCATTTATTTCAGCTTATATTAAAACTCTGACTGCATTGTTTGCTGGAAACCGTATGTGCTGTGTGGAAAATCCAATAGCCAAAGAAAATGTAAAGAGTGTATCTATCTTACAATAACACAGTGCTAGAATAACACTGCTTGAAATGGGTCACTGTGATGGCTTTTGACTCAAGGAGTTTAGACAGAAGACTAGATCTCTTCAGGTTAAGAGGTCTCTATGCAAAGAAAAGGAATATATCTTTCTTTTTCTATAGAAGCAATTGCCAATTTAGTTTAATTCAGTTGCTAATTTATTCATGCATCATGCTGCCTTTCCTTTCCAGTGAAAGCAATGTGTGCTCACCTTCCAAATGCAATCACGTGCTGTAGGAATCTGGAGGCTACACGTATACAGCGTTCTTCAGGAAGGAATTTCTGGGCTTTTTCTCCATATGCCTTTTTTTTTTTTTTTTTTAAATTTTCTTTTCCTCAGAAGGGAATGAGCAGCTTTGGGTTCAAATACCCAATTTCATTTGCTTTCTCTGCCTACACTGTTTGCACAAAGCTTCATTTCTTTTTTCCCTCCACACTTGTGATGCCCTTAATAAGGAATCCCTGCATGAGCATAGGGAACCGTGACGAAGCTGCTCCAAACAAAAATTAATTAAAACCCCAGCTAAAAAAGTCTGACTCATGTTTATTTATTGGAAACTTCCTCCCTGTAAAGGAGCAGAATGATGATGTCAGCCAGCAAAAGCACATCATGGGGATGGGGACTGGAATGGGAGATCCAGTATAGCAACAGACACAGCAGCTCTCAGCCCCAGGCGGTAGAAACCTGATAGATGAGGGTATGTGTGAAAAGTGCCCGGCTATACATAAACAAGAACAGGTTTTTTTTCCCTCTCCTCTCCTTTTTCTCACATGACAGGGAAAATGCATCCGTCCCTCAGGCACCAAACAGCCTCCCTGTACTTGTGACCTGTAGTTACAATCAGTCCAGGTTAATACAATGAGATGTGTCTCGCTGGAAATTTATCTTACCCAATAATTTGCTACCTTTTTCTTCCCTGTCAAATGGCGGCCTCTGCTTTCCTCCAGGATTCCTGCAAACACCCGCACAGCAGCATAAACCGAGTTGTATCGTGTATGAGCATGAAAGTCAACACTCGTGCGAGAGGTGGAGGGCAAAGTCACAGTGCTCCTACCGTGGCTGGAGTCCCACATCTCAGGCTTTAGAGACAATTAATTCTCAGCCAACTATAAAATCAAACATAAAGCTCTGAATTTTCCATGTCTGCGGCTCAGTGAGGCCTGACAGCATTTACTGCAACTTTGCTGATATTAATAAACATTATTTTTGTCAATCATATTTATATTACCATAGTAATTGACTGTATAAAAATCTTCAATGTGCCAATGCTTATAAGACCTCTAAAACATAAGAGAGCAATTTATTTCTATTATAGAGATGGACAGTTGCAGCCAAAGGGCTGCTTATCCTGGGTGGCAGAGGATACCTGTGTGGTCTTTCACAGCCATGGAGGAACAAGCCTGCTGAGCTGTCCAGATGCAAGGCAGCTCAGATCAGAAACGCTATAGTTATCCAGGTGGATTTAGCCTCCCAGCAAGAGGGAACCTCTCCATTACAGCACCAAGCTGATATCTTAGCTGAGTTAGAGCATGAGCTGTGTTTGTGTGCAGGACCCCTCTGTTGCTGTGGGTAAACTTCTCTGCACCCAAAACCTGAAGATCTGTGTAATCTCAGGCTCCTCCAGACCCCAGCTGTGGAATGTATCTATCTGAATCATATGGAGCAGCTGTGACTGCATCTTCATAACCCACCGTCTGTGTCTCCTGTGGTCTAAAAGGTAGGAGGTGCAGAGATGGGACAGTCTCACCCTGGGCGCTGCGAACACAAAGGCATCCAGGGCTCACCAGCACACTCTCGAAGATGCTGTGCTATATAAACAAGGCACCGATGCTGGACCTTTTGGCACAAAATACATCTCTGGGAGGGGAAAAAAAAAATCTACATTTTGCAGTTTCATATTTTTTTAGGTGTAAGAGAGATCACACATGCTGGGCAAGGGAAGCCATAATTTTCTAGGCAAACTCCCTTTGGTTTCAAAAGAGAGTGAGGCATAACAATCAACGGTATAGCAAGGACTTAGGAAGGAAAGGAAGAACAGCAGAAGACCAAGAGAAAAGTGGTGAGGAGAAAACAAAGTGAAGCAAACTAAACATCAGCTAAAATATTTAAGTCTAAACTTCAACCTGCTACCAAGAGATGAAACACAGCAAATCACTGTGCACAAGAGCTCTACTGATGGAAACGATACAGCACAGCAGTTGAAAACAGACATGTGGGGTGAGGGCTGAGCAGGATTGAAAGAAGTTCTGCCCAAGTATTTGCTGCCCAAGATGGAGAATATTGCTGTGTGTAACCATATGCGGGCAACAGGGAACGGGCCACATCTTCTGTGGAGGTAACTCATGACTGTGCAAGAGATATGAAGTAATTTCTAAAAATCATCTTTCTCATTCGGCAGTGGTCTCTGGCAATGGACACTCTCTGGCAGGATGAAGAACAGACCCTCACATTAGTGTCCAGAGGAGTTGCAGAGAGCCCAGCAGGAGTTACCGTCACTGTTCCTTGCTTTGAGAGCAGTCTGGTCTGGTAGAAATTATTGTCCCATCCATCAACATTAAGTCTGTTCTTTATCGAAAGCCTCTGCACCCACACACAGGAAGGTCCAATATAAATAAATACCCTACATGCCTGTTCCCCTGCTTTTACTCTTTGTCGCCTTAGTATAGGTTTTGCCATTTTGTGGGTTTATATTGCTACCACAGTTGATGGTGAGATTTCAACACATGCAAGTGCTGCAGCTAGTGCTAATTTTGGTGGTGAGGGTATTTGTGGCTCTGCAACCACGGCAGCGTGGCTCTCAGCGTGGGATCTTCTGAGCCCCGTGTGGGAGGTGATTTCAAAGAAGCCCATGGTGTTCAGGTTCCTATTCAGTTGGCATCTGGCTACCCTGGGTGTACCTAAGGATCCCAAAGTGTTACGTACACTTTCTGTACATTTCCCTTTGCTGCTTTGCATTTTTAATCCTAAAACAGTCAGCTGTTTTCTTGTGGGTCTCAGCCTAAAAGTAATCTGAGCACCAGAAGCAGAGACATGAAACGTGCAGGGAAAGGAGGATGAAGACCAGTATTGGAGTCTGAAATTTTCTCCTGTAGGATAATCCCAGGTCTTAAATGTTTCTCGTTCCCCAGAATGACAACCTCTGTATAAAAATGTGCTCGCATTGGTGTTTTTTCTAAAAATGTCATGAAATTGAATTACATCCCATTTGCTCTAATCATTTATATTGTGAAAACAACCGTTCTGTCTCACCTATCAAGACAAGGTTCTTAATATTGCTTTCTTTAGCCAGCAGGGAGGGTTTTTTCCATTGCCTTTGCTGCAGAGAGCTGACCATATTTCTGATGGATTTAAACCGGCAGGTGTGTGTTTTGGTTGTTCAATTCACACTCTGGTATTTATAGTTTCTGTTAGACTAATGATGAATCTTTGAAGAAGCCCATCTGTTAAGCTGCACAGCCACAACTTTGAAGACTTTAATTTCTCTTGAATTGCAGTATTCTCAGCTGCACAATGAAAGACATCTTTTGATCAGTCCGCAGCATCATAACTTCTCTGCCAGGCTTATTGTACTTACAAATGTTCTGATTCGTATGCTTGTGGTGCTTAACATCTGCATTACAGAGTAACCGGTGGGGAAGCATCACAGATTCGCATAAGGCCGCCCCAGTTAAAAACAGGTGAAAGAGGGTGGGTGAAAGCCCCTTCTGATGGCTAGGCTGTTCTTGCCTCAGCCAGCTGGCAAGGGTGGCACTTGATAAATTTTTGCTAAGATTGAGGAAAACATCACATGAAAATGTTTCATAAGGACATGAAAACGTGCCAAGGACAACAAAATTACAGAATGGCTGATGCTAGAACGGCGAGGATGCATTGCTGGCTCATGGTCAACTTGTTGGCTGCCAGCCCCTCCCCATGTCCTTTTCTGCAGAGCTGCGTTCCAGCTGTCTGGCCTCCGTGTGCTGTGTTGGTGCATGGCGTTATTTCTGCCCAGGTAGAGGATTTTGCATGTCTCTTTATTGAATTTTGTGAGATTCCTGTCAACCCATTTCTCCAGCCCACTGAGGTCCCTTTGAGTGGCAACACAAACTAAATCTCTTGGACATATCTTTCCTCCATGTCTGTACCCCATGGACTCTTCCAAGTAGGTCCCTGAAGAGGCCAAGATGAGAGCCAGCTGCTAACCTTCCTTTTAGATGTAGAAAGTCTGTGCCGTGTAAAAGGTTTAGATGCAACTCTAGTTAAAAGTCCCCAAAATGCTGAATAGCAGCTTCAGGAAATATCAAACACAACTCTCCTGGTAGAGGGATCATGAAGGGAATTTTATTCCCCTTGCCATTGGGTCTGCTTCTAAAGTCCTGACTGCTTTTTAGTGTCTTTATTTAGGCAACTGCCAAGCAATTCGATTTCTGAAGAACTTCTGACTCATGGGGTGAAGTCTGACGTTGGGCCAGGGTGAGAAACTGGGGAAAGTCTTACATAGGAGCCTGTGGGTTGCTTCCTTTCCTGGCAGAAAATTAGGGTTTTTTTGCAGTGTGTTGTAGAAGTGGAATCACAAAAGAGGAAAATGGGCTTAGTTAAAATTGACGTTGCTTTGACTAGGCAGAGGTAGGTCACAGGAAAAAATTAAACTGAACGCTTTGAATAAGTCCGTGCATTTCCAAATGACATTTCTTTTTACATTTCCCTAAAGTAAATGAAAAGAAGAATAAACCCCAAGTAAATGAGATGAAAACATTTTATTTTAGACTGCATTAGAAGTTTTAGCTGACTGGCAAAGAATTTTGAGTTATTTTGCTGCAAAAAGTTTCCCTGAATTTAACTATTTTGTTTAGTTAGTGATCCAAAAAAATTGATCATTCCTAAACTTCTAATTTTTCTTCAAAAACTGGGGATGGATGAAAAAGGGAATCGGATATTTATGAAAATATCACTGATTTTTTTTTTTTACTTGGAAATATTAAAAAGCTCATGTGATATAGCTCTAATTCACACTAGGAGGGCTTAAATTTTACCGTTATGAGCACTAAAGTGAGACAAGACTTGGAAAGATGAAATATAATACAGGTTTTCACAGATTTAAAGAAAAGAAGAAAAAGCCATAGTTCTAGTACAAATGGTGTGAACATGCAAGATGTGTGTTACCTTTTGAATGTGATCCGTTTTCTAAAGAAAACTGGCAAGTGAAGCATACGAACTACAGCATCAGAGCCGGAAAAGAGAATTTTTCTCTGCTGTACACCTTGCCAATGAAGAAATACTCTTTCACTTTCAGACCATTTATTGTATTGTACAGTCTAAGTTTTACTGAATATTCTTTTGCTTCTTTTGGGAGACTGACAGACTGACCGACCCCTATGTCCCCATGGCTTTTTTTCTTAAAAGTAATCTCTTTGTTTCCTTTCTTCTGGTACTTACAATTGTCTCATCAGTGATTCATCTCCTTTATTTAAATAGTGTAAGTCTACCCGGCTAAATTTGCAGAGCGATTTATTTAGGCAGTTCTGCTTTATCAAATGGCACTAAGCATGGTTCAGCAGGTGATCCTTTTCAATAGCGTGAATTAGAGAAATCCCTCAAATCCCTCAGATCTCATCTCTACCAAGTTAAATTCTACCATTTTTCTTTGTCAATATTTTGAAATTCCTTTTCAAACAGCTCATTTGAAAAATAATTTGAAACATAGGATTTCTCTCTGTGTGTATGAAAGGCATAATCTGTCCAGACAATAGCCACATGAAAAGTTACACAAGGCTCCTTTCCTGTAATTGTATTTCATCTAAGATTTTATCCAAGATACTCCAGAAACACAAAGTAATTTTGCATATCTTTTGCCATATTTTTTATTCCTTCTGAGCACTTTCCAAATGATCTTTCTACAAGTCTTTTCCCACCAATCATGTTAACCACAGAGGTATGGTCTGCAATTTTCGACTCTACATTAATGCATGTAATTTGATCTTCTAACCTTTTTGGACAATGTCATTTCCCTCCCTTGCATTTTCAGTCATCTTTTGACTCATAAACTGACTTCCACAGACATTTGGATGCACACGCATTGCTGACAACCTACTTGTCCGTCACCTTTTCTTATTGCTGGTAGTAAAAGTCTTAGTGCTGTGTTGTGATTTTCCCCTTTCCTTATTTTCCATCTTTTCTGTTGCAGTCATTTCCCCCTATCTACTAGGTATTTTTCTTTGGCTTATTTTTTAATGACTTTTATTACTTCTTGTACTCTGTATCCTAGTAGGAGGGTGAGGAGTAGATAGCTGAGCATTGGCATTCCTTGAGTTTTGCTCTAAGAAAGTGGAGAGACAGAGGAACCCAGTAACTAGAGCCCTAAGTGATATCTTGAGACAGATGGATTCAAGTTCTTGTTAAAGCAAAATTTGTGCCTGGCCAAGCACTTAACTCACCAGGGCCTTAGTTCCAAGGCTGAAAAATTAAGGCTTTGGGACTCTCAGTACCTCAAATTGCAGAGCACTTGGCCCTGTAGCAAGAGGTAACTTTATGAAGATTAATTGAAAGCATCGGGCTTCCTGAGCACTGCCTGTAACACTTTTGGGGTGTATAAGCTCTAGGGGTTCAAGGTCCAAATCCTGTGGAAAAAGAGAGATCAGCAGGAGCATATACACTCTCTAGTCTCTGGTCTGGAAAAGTCCTGCAAGGTAAGCAAGGAGTCTTTGTCCTGTTATTTATTGCTTTCAGAGTTGCAATGGCTCTTCTAGAAATACTTTCAATAGTTTGGGGATATATTTTATCTGGCTCCATTGCTTAGTTTTGACAACAAAATAAGAAAATTATAGAAACTTTGTTGATAACAATCTGCCTTCAAGTGCCACTTCAGAAATCCAGTGATGTTCTTTAGCAGCTCTTCTGCTCAAGTCTCACCTCAAAGGGAGGTACCTGAAGATTAACCCTATAGCTTCTCAAGATCATGGAAACTACAAGAGAAAAATAGACAGGGTCACTGTAAAAGAGGGTCTGCTTCTCTGTGTTATTTTCAGTCACAGTTCCAAGTTCCAGGGAACTGGATTCTTTGTGAAATGGGCTCCCATGAGCAATATATGGCATATATGTATCCAGCCTGCTGCTCTGATCCAGCTAGCACATGAAGACTGCTCTTGCCCATTGGCATGGGTTATCACCTGATGATAGACCAACTTGGATCTCTGGTCTAAATTTTCATAGGTGTTTTAGAGAACAGGGACATCCAAGCTCCAAATCAACTAGAGTTGAAGTTCTTATAAAATATAAAACTTAGTGGCAGATGCAAAAATTGTGCTCTTCGACATCTTGTCTCTGCCACCATCTTTTAAGGTTTTCTCTTGGAGGTTATTCTATATATATTGTATATTTCTATATGTGTACGGTTGCTATTAGCTATTTAAGCTTTTTTTTTCTCAAAAGTAGCATCTCAGAAGGTCCTTATAGACTGAAACAATTTAATGACCTCTTTAAGAATGTAGCATTCAAAACTCTGCAGCATTCTGCAACTAACCTACTAATGTTATAATGCTTGTAATTGATTCAGCATCCACAGTGTCTTTGGTAACATAGAAGGAGCAAAAGCCAAGTGGTTTATGTACCTGAAAGTTTATAATCGGATCCAGCCAGACACAGAGTACATCTATTGCCTATTAAAATAAGCAAAACAAAGAGCAACAGCCAGGTCTCTCGCTGGCATAAATCAGTGCAATTTCAAAACACCATCAATTACACCCTCTCCCTGAGAACCTGACTCATTTTTACCCTCAGTCAATGTCAAGGAGCGAAGCTGATACCACAGCAAAAAGAACTTTCTACCTTGAAAACTTTTCTTTCTAATTGACTGAAGTTTTCATAGTCAGGCAAATTTTTTTTTTTGTAAAATATTAGTCCACATTTCAGCAAATATGAAGCTAATTAAAGCTCCACCAGCTTCAGCAGGAAAAAGTAATGCTTAAATTGATAGTGATGAAGGATCAAGTCTAGGCAACTGCTATGAAATTGTAATTTGGAAAGTAGGCAATCTTGGGTAATGCACTATGCTTTTTCTCTCTTGTATACATTTAATCGATAAGGTTAAATCATGAGCTGTGAATTTTTTATTGGGTTGCTTTAATTCCCTTTTAGTTACATTTTAGGAATTATTCTTTCAAGAATGTTTCCCTCTACTTTATAAAATTTGTTTTTACCCTTAAGTTGCAGTAGGGCATACCTGTTTGCAGTCTGTAACTTATGTCACCACCTCATGAAAAATGGCTGTAACATGGACGTTTGCAAACACACTAAATTGCTATGTTCAGAAGGGTTAGTTGAAAGCCTTAAATTAACATAACAACATACAGATGGCCTTCAATAAAGAGCAATAAAAGGGTTTGTGGTTCAAAAGTAATTTATGTCTGAAACTGTTGTCCTTGGCAACACACCTACACGGTTTGTCTGGGGAATGTGTTACTGTTTTGTCTGCCGGAAGGAAAAAAAGAATATTTAATGAAAATAAAAGACAAAATATATTATTATATAGAGGTGAGGAAAGAATCTAGATTAACACAGCATTTCACGATTTGTGTTAATCCTGATCAAGAGTTATCATAGAACTGTCTGGTATGTTTTAACTCTGTATAGGAGATGTTCTATCTTGAGATGAGAGGATAAAAAATTGGGTCTTTAAATAAGATCCCCACAAGAACATGTCTTGAGGTGTTTCTAGATATCTTTTTCTCTTTAAAGATGGAAATTTGGAGCTGCTTTCCCCTTTGTATAATTGTATAGCTGTCAATTTTCCTTTACAGACCCTAGAACAAAACATTAAAAGTCACATAAAAATTCATGAAAGAAAAAAAATAAAATCATGAGCACAATGGTGGCTAGGAAAGGTTATTACTGGAGCTGTTTGATAAGAATATGCTCCTTGCATTTTTTTACCTGGAAATGTCACTGTTTCTGGACTGGCACATATTTATTTACTGTGTGCTCCTGATAGCCATGCGATAACTGTCTCAAAGCTTGACCCCATCACCCACATTTTGCCCATCAACTACAGCTGCTTCTAGTATTTAAAACTCCTCAAAAACTTTCAAGCAGCCCCAAAACAGCAATGTAAATAGAAATCTTGTTTGTGTTCTCTTTTTTTCCAGTCCCTTCGTCACCATACTACTTGTTCTCTCTCACCCCATCTGAGCAGTTCCAGAGGTGTAAGGCTCACATTTCTGACTGTCTTTGCACAACTGTTTCTTCCTGAGGGTGTAACATGCCGTGAATACATGAATCCCATGTCTGAGGCCATTTCTTGAATATCTTCAGACATGCACTATCCTGAAATAGCAGAGAGACTTCTCCCACTGGACCTCCAGCTGCTTGGGAGGCTGGAGGAGCTGTTGTTTTTCTTCCAACTAGGCAAAGCTCGGGGGCACAGAGGAGGACCTACATGAGAAACCCAGAGACTGGTTGCTTTGTGGAGAGCACTTCTGTAACCACCAAAAGTAAAGTTCAACAACTAGGGAGTACCAGGAGAAATACTTGCTTATGACGAGAAGACGTCATTGATTCCACCTTTTTTTAAAGAAACAATTTTTCTTCTAGGTCTGGACAATTCTTATAAGCAGACCCTAAATAAGTTACATGGATTAAGGTGCTTCTGAAGTTGATTTTTTTGGACTGAAATTGCAAGAGAACCAGGAAAAGGGAATCTCATCAACGACTCATAGCATATAGTCCTTCTTAGGCATTTGCATATATACTATGCTACGAATACCTATTTCCAACATATGAGGGATTATACTGCACCTATTCTGTCCTAAAATTAGTTTGGATCTTGTTCCTTTTTACCACTCAGACCAGACTCCCCATGCTCTAGCATTTAGAAAATTTTGTCTTATTTCCAGTCTAAATGCATTCCCAGTCTATTTATAGTATCTATTTATCTGTTTATTCCTCTGCCGGTATTATCCTTTAATAGAAACAGCTCTTGCCTTTCTATATTTATAGATGATCTCATTCCCTTTTCACCTTTTATGTTTTGAGACTGAATATACCTGTCTCTGATGGTCTTCTTTCATGTGACTGATTCTGTTTACCCCCAAACAGTAGCCTGTTTGCACGCTAGTCCAAGTTAACAGAGAAATAATAGTCATATTTTTAAATACCATGTTGAATTGTGTTTGTATTTGTATTTCACAGTCTAATGAATCAATTCTTGAAGGAAATATTGCAGAATCCACTTTTAATTGACCAATAAATCAAACAAGTAATCCACATTCTGAAGTCTTAGAAAACTGTCATCAGCAAACAAGTGTTGGAAATTTAGAAAGGAACAATTAGCAATTAAAGATTAAGCAAACATAAAATCCAAACCATGCTGTTAATACTTGCTAATCAGAGGAAAATGAACAGGTTAAAGTTTTATTCAAAACTTTTAAAATGCTTTAGAAATTTATGCAATTCTTTGCACGTAAAATTAATTTTCACTGAAAATTAAATTCAAAACCAAAATACAGAAGATTTAAGTTTCTGGGTTTCATTTTACATTTTGCTTTTCCCTGCCCCCTCTTTCATTAACCTTTTAAATTTCCCTACTGCAATGAAGAGGTTTGAAAGAGAAACAGAAGAGTGGAAAGAAAAACCTTTCCTCCCTGCGGCCTCCAAATTTGGGACTGAAAGTTTATTGATGAAAACAGAAAAAGAAATCTTTTTTTATTATTATTAATTCACTAACTTCATCTAAACTCATGACTTTTCTAAAGTTATTTATTAGTCTAAGCAGCTATAGCGAGAAGATGTAAACAGCTCAGTTAACTTTTACTTTGTTCATCATGTTTGAGCAAAACAAGGTTTCAACTAATACTTTAACTTCATAAGTCACATATTAATGACCATTTCTAATTTAATTTTGGATTCTTTTTTTTTTCTTTTTTATGAATTATTTTTAATTGAAACTTCCTGAAACTTAGTCATTCATTTGCTCATGAAAGTCAGGATAGTATGAACTTGTTATATCTTCTGGAAACTTAAAAAAAAAATCAGTTTTATCATGAAGAAATTTTAACCAAAATAAACTATCAGTGAGAGATTAATATTGAAAAAAGTCCTCTTTGTTCTCCTAAACAACATTCCTATGGGAAAATTGTCCCTGGGAAAAGGTTCACAAAAGATGCCCCATCATATTTCTTCCAGATGTGGTATCAAATAAAAATCCAGTGGAAATAGGGGAGGTAGCCTGGCTTGGATCGGCAGCATCACCGTGACTGCAGGGTGCAAGCCAATGGGGTGGACATGTAGGAACAGCTGAGCACCGAGGCTGGAGATGGTGAGTGGAAGAGTGGCTGGGGGAGCTGCAAGCGGGGTGAAGGTCACCCAGGAGTGGTCCCTAAACCAGCCCTGGGCACAACAGCACCTTCCCCTCTCTCTCTCTGTGAAGAAAGCCTGAAATTAACTGTGTTTTCAGCCTGGGATGGCTGAAATAAGAGTATTCATTGAAAACTGTCTTTTGATGCATTTTTTGCAATAAAATTTTGCAAAAATTTTTTACAAAACTGCTGTTTTGTCTTTATTGCCCCCCCTACCATCTACTTGTTAGTTGGGTGAGGAGAGACACTATTTTTGACCTCAGTCTCTCCCAATTCACATACCCTTAAGGCTGACAATGCTGCAATAATATCTGCAATGACCTTCCATGGTTTGTTTCTGAAATTTGCCTCTGCAAATTTGTTTCTTTTTGCTTCTGCATTTTTCACTTGCCCTGTGTACTTCTCCATCTCTTTCCTTTCCTCTTGATCATTTCCTCTGACAAGTCCTGCTTATAACTCTAGGTATAGTCTGGGTCATTTGTTATAGCACAAACCTGGACCTCTGTATGATTTGGCAGTGGTAGCTGTAGCAATACAGTAACATTTCCAGAAAACAGGGAATAATTGCAGAGCGTTATTTTGGTAGTTAGGCATTTTAGAGATTCAGCTCTAAATAAAAGCGCAGCTGTCTGAAGACTTTTTTTCACTGAACCTTAGCTGGAATCTTCCTGATGCTTTACCCTTCAAAAACCTCCTGAGTCTGTAAGCTCCTTCAAGACAACTGGAAGTAGCCTTGATTATTTTGTACTGAGAAAACAGAACTATTTTGTAGGAGGAATGCATTGATTCAAGTGGTAATAAAGTCCCATGTGCAGAATCCCCTCTTCTGTGCTTCGAGTGATGGTAGTATTTTTGTAACGTTATATAAATAATGACCTTCAGTACAGCTTTCCTTTAAGAACGTGATTGTTTTCTATTATATTTTAATGATTTTTAAATTATTTTAACTTCTTTTAAATTTCTTTATTTATTTTTATTATTTTAGGTTGCTGTGTTAGAATGCCACCTGTTGTATCAGCAAATGAAGACTACTAATAAACCAAGAGATTTTTGAAGTTCCATGCCCACATCAATCAGTGGGAGGTGCAAAATGTCAAAAGCTTTCAAAACCTTAAAAGCTTTTGAAACTTATAATTCAAAGACTATACCTATGTACCAAGAGCCTGCAGGACCTAGATTCTCACATGGATTACCGCCACCCTTGGGACAGTGACATGGTGATGCAAACTCACCGAATCCCTCTTTTGGATCCAGGGTCAAGTCTAACTACTTGGAAATGAGCTGTTTGCATGTAATTCAACTCTTTGTTGGACCAAAAGAAAGCTGCCTGTTTAAGAAACACTGAAACCCTCATTAGGAGAAAGTTTTAGTGTGAGAACATCCTTCTAGCGCTTTTGAAATGTTGAAAATTTCTGTTGGAGTGAGTTGCCTGTCCTGACCAGCTACCTTTTTAAGGGCAAGCAAACATGTCTGTAGCTGTAAAGTAGCACATCTACTGATCATTAATTCTGTATAGCAAATGAATCTCTATTATTTACCTGAAGGGTTTTGGTAGAGATGGTTAATGATTTTTCATTTAAAAGTCAAGCCTTAATGTGATGCACTTTCAGAACATCTTAAATGCTCTTATTTAGCCTGGGTGGGAGTTTCTGCTCATACTTTCCAAATGCAAGGACATGCACACATAAAGAAGCATGAGCTGTATCAATTTCAGTTTAAGTAACATGCTTAGCAAATGTCACTCATGTCTTTGTATTACTTTTAGCTATTACACTTCAGCTGATATTAGAAATGCGCTGATGTAAAATCTCCCCCTACTATTTCCTGCGAGTCATAGGATTTTTTTAATTATCTGCATAAATGCATGTATTAGCACTGTTAACCTTTAAATAAAACTCCCATTACTGCTGTCAGTCACCTAATTGGGCTTTCCTAACCCCCTTAAGCTCATTGCCTGTTCCTTTATCTTTCACATCAGCCTCCATCTATGGTGGAGAACTGAAAACCCAGCACTGCACCCAGGGTTCAGCCAGCAGAGGTTGCCTGGGCAACCAAGATACAGGAATTGGACTTGTGGATAGTGGCAGGAGGAAAAGAAAACCTCTAAAAGGACAAAAAAAATCCAAAACACTCTTTAAAAATACTTTATCATTTGTAAAACTGCTTGCAGGTATTCCAGGGTAGCTCTGTACAAGTGTTTGAGGAGTGAGTCTCATCTACCTTGCGGTGAGAGGCTACAAGAGCTCAGGCAACAGTTTAGCAGAGAGAAGTTTAATACGATCACAGCCTAGAATTATCCAGAGAGAAAAAAAAGATTTCTGATACAATAAGGCTTTCTATTTTAGAAGAAAAAGTATAAGAGTATATGACAGCTAGATCTAGCTGAAGCTAAATACATTCATACTAGAAATAATGTATACATTTTTAATCAGGAAAGAAGTTAAGCTTTGAAGAAACTCACCTATAACTTAATAATTGTCTGTTTCTAAAAGAAATTCTTCAGCTTCTAGATATACTATGGATTTCACAAAGATGTCACTCAGTAGAAGTCATCAGGCTGCATGTTCTTCAGGTCAAATAGTTCCTAAAGGATTAAAGTCTTTAGGGAGAAAACAGAGCAAAAGAAATAGTCATATAAAAAGGTATCACTTTTTCCTTACGATGACTAAATACTAACATGTTGGATCAGATCAGTACTTCAGCTAGTCTACTGGTTTTCATTTGTCTCCATCCTGACTGAGGTTTTTCAAATAATAATTTTTTGCAGCCATCAGTTCTGGCAATTTCTTCTCTCCGGAGTCTTTCTTTTCAGTTCTGATGGGTGAAAGGGTGGCCTTGGCTATGAATATGGTTTAGTATTTGCACTCTTCTCCTCCGTAGGTCTGTATTTGCTTCCCCGGTAAGTGTATACACTCTAAGCATTTTTGTCATCCACATTTTTTTGATCCTTAGAGACAAGCTGTTGTTTTATACACAACTTTGTCGCTAATTGAGTTCTGTTGCTAATTGACTTCTTTTTCCTTACTAGAATTTAGCCCCAAACCTTAATGACTGGTGTTAACATGTGCATATTTTTAGTGGTCAGAGACCAAACCCAACACCATTTCTCTTTGAATTCAAGCTGTACCCCATCAGTGAAATATTTTGTGGTTTCCAGTGCTGAAATCTTACTCACATTTTAGTTCCAGTAACAGACAAAAATCTCAAGAGAACAGTTTGGGTAATTTCAACAATAAATATAAAACTTACTCCTGACCACAGCTTATGCCATGAAAACTAGTTATAAGTCACTTGAAAAAATCATTTATGTCTTGGAATTTTCTTAGTCACTCTGCTTAAGTGTCTGCCTGATTTTAGAAATGCTGTTTGCACATCAGCCATCTCAGAATCATAAAATGGTTGAGGTTGGAAGGGACCTCTTGAGGTCATCTGATCCAACCTCCCCGCTCAGCTGCCTAGAGCTGGTAGCCCAGGGCCTTGTCCAGACAGATTTTAATATCTCCAAGGACAGAGACTTCTCTGGGCAACCTCTTCCAGTGCTCAGTCACCCTCACAGTAAAAAAGCGTTTCCTGATGTTCAGGGGGAACCTCTGTTTATGCCTGTTGCCTCTGGTCTTTAGGGGAGAAATAGCTTCAGTGAGTCATGTAGACGGAAGCTAATTAATATATTTTGTCCTAGAGTGCAAATGGAGTGCATAGCACAGGACAGCCTCTCACAAAATCTGCCATTCACTTCAGGAAAATAAAGACACGAGACTTGCAGCTGACGCTGACACATCCTAAGCACTGCCAGCCACTCGTGGATGCAGAGTTTGGCATTGGACGTGTCTTTAATTCCAAATGTGTGAAATATTACCATCATTCTACTCAACAAGTATTTTTCTTCCCAAATTTAGCCCTCAAACCCACAAATTTCAGCAACAAGTATCTCACAAATATTTAAAATCGGGTAGTGACTGGGACCAGCTGCCTTTAACTCTCCTTTAACCTGTCTTGATGAGTGTCTCCTGGCTGTCAGGGAGTTGAGGAACAGACAGCCTTTCACACATAGACTTCAAACCTCTGATGGGCTCTTGAGGATGCAGAAATGAACAAATCTTAGGTTTAGCATCAGAAGAGACAGACTCTGAACCCAGCAAAAAAGCTGAAGAACTAGCTTTAATGTATGGACATCAACTGTCACATTTGATAATAAGTAATTTAATTGATAGGGCTGAGATCAGTAGAAAGCACCCTCATTAAGTGTGTGCAAGACCTAGACTGAAAAATTTTTTCTGTCATGCTGGTAGGGTTGATAATGTCACGAGCAGCTGAACCACTTGCTACTCTATCAAAATAAGTGTTTTTTAAAAGATGGGCAAATACAATGTACTGTGAAGTTGCGTGTGAGGACCAGTGCTTTAAAGGATGAGGAGCATATTGCAGCTGACCTACATTTTCAGCTGAAGATGTAAAGCTGACCCAGAGGGTCCGTCTAACCTACAAACACAGGAGGAGTGCTAGTCAAATGGACTATGTATTTTAGAATGATGGATTCTAAAATAGATTTAGAATGATAAACTGAGCAGGAGCAGCAGCATGGGGAGGGGTTTTTCCTGCTGCCCTAGGTAAGAAACAAGCCAGATCAACATAGCGTGATAAGCCACCGCTGGCAGGGAAACACAACTCAGAGTGACTCCTCCCTCCTCCATGTGCTCTGCTGCGGGTATGCAAAGCCAGGCTTGGAGCTGCTTTGGAGGTGCCAGCAGGATGTGAGATGGCAGCGTGGGCTGAGCTGGACAAACGGGGCTGTGGTGCAGGCAGCAAGGCTGCAGCAATGCCAGCGTCGCTGTGCTTTGGCTGCCACCAAGCCCGTGGCATCACAACTCACACAGGTACCGACACCCAGCTGCAAATCCAGCTTGCCACATCGGCATGGATGACCATGGATGACAAAAGCAAAGAGATAAGCGGTACATTGTAGGATCGCTGGGCTGTAAAGAGGAGGAGATGGAGGCAAAACCTTCCGCAGGCACACAGGTGATAATTGCATCAGCATAAGGATCAGGAGAATTGATTTCAGCCCTGTCTATGAAATTAACTGTTATCAAGTGTGACAGTTGATGTCCATAAACCACAACATGCCCTTCACACACACTCAGGACCAGATATTTAGCCCTCACCAAAGAAAGCAGCTGTGCTGAGATCAGCACAGTGCTGCTTCACACTGTATGAGAGTCTCCCTATTGGCATCAATCGGCCTTAGAAAAACAGGCTCCCGATTGATTTGTTGAGTCCCCCAGATACGTTGACTTTCTTTTAACAGAGCCTTCCCTGTCCCTCTGTGGCGCTGCATGGTTGTATGACAGGTAAAGAGCCATTACTGCTACAGTGGAAAAGGAAGGGTGTAAAAGCAAAATTAAAAGTTACTAAAAAAAAAAAAAAGCTTATTAAAGATAAACCATAAAGATTAATTGAACCACCTTGCCTGTACTTAAGTTACATCACACCCCCATTTCATCCCTGGCAAACATGTGTGACAGTTCTATACTTTGGAGTTTTGCAAGACAAAACCAGAGCAAGGAAAATAGCTCTGCTGTGCTCAGTAAAGGTATGCAAATAACCACAGCAGGAAACTCTCATTAATACAGCCCAATTAGAAAGACACCTCCCAGATTCCTCAGTATGAAGCAGGGACTAGCTGCCAAGACACAGCCACCTGGCTTACCTGCAACGCGGGGTTTGTGCTGCTGCAAGTTACTGCATTGTCTTGTATCGCAAAAAGAGGGTAAGAAGTTGACTAAATATTTCCTTTTTAACTTAATCTTTGATGGCCACCGTATTAAATAAGGGCAAGAAGCAAGAGGTTTGGTTTGCAGCCCAGGCAAAAGCATTAATATAAAATCCTAATCTGCTGTGATGGAATTTCATGAGGAAATTCATGGTTTTGACATAGATTCTGGAAGAAGAAAAAATAATTCAAGTGTTCACTGCTTCTTTCCTGAGACAAGAACCTTTTTCCTCCTTAGTTTCAAACATAATCACTTATATTATAAAGGTCAGCGCATTTACTTATTACTGTCCCTGCCAATCTTCTCGGTTTAGCAAGTCACTTGCAAGACTTACTCCTCACAGACAACAATTCAGTAATGCTTAATGGCCAAAGTTAGGCACTTTTTAACTTTTGGTAAACAGAGAGTTTTCTATTCATTGAGGAAGATAGATTAGAAAAACATCTCAAAGGTGATTACAAGACTCAACAGCTTAAGCCTCTCTCTAAGCCACTTTTTAAAAGGTAGAAAGTCAGTGGCTTTAAAGCCGCTTTAGACAAATTTGAATATTTTACCCTGATCGTGACCTAGAGCAATTTACAAGAACCCGAGGAGATGACAGATCATCCCATGAAGCCCTAAAACAGCCTGTCAGACATCATTTGTGTTAGCTGCATCTAAGAAGTCTGCCGTATCCTCTAAGAATGGAGGTAGTGACCAGGATGCATTCCCTGTGGCAAAATACATCTTCCCTAAAACCTGTGCCTGTCATCTGGATTTCTGAAACACTGCAGAACTCTCTGAAGGGAAACCAAAGTAATAAGTGTTATAATCCCTCTATAGTCTAGCATGAAAGTGATAACCATGTAATATTAGATAGAGTATTTTTTCAAAAATATTTCCTAAAAAGTCAGCTGAAAGGAGAACTTGGGTATCTTGGAAGCACTTAACACGTTAGCACCAGAGTATTGGCTGAAAGATCACCACGCTCCTTGTTTTCACGGGGTTTTAAGTGCCTTACATTCAAGATCCATGAAGTAGCAACTTAAATGATTACACAATCTTTTCAAGAGCTTTTTCCTCCACTTCAGTAACAAGTGCGGAGAACAATTTTTTCAACTTTGTGCCTTGCACTAATGTTCCATGTGAGAGCTTATTCAAGCCTAGACTCTCACAGATCACCATGTTTTGATGATTTCTTCATCAAAGGAGTGATGCCCATCTGGACACGCTTAGCTGGCAACATTTCATCACACATATGAAATGATGCACGGTAGGCAAATTCACCATCTGCCTTGGGTTTTGAGCTATGATGTTGTACCTGTTATTTGCAAAAGGTTAAGGGGGCACAAATCGGAGCTTACGTGTAGCCATGAGTTTGTCTGTGAAGTCTGGCCATTTGCTACTGTCAGAGCAGAAGTCCAAGCTTCTCTGTGGGGCTGAGAGTGTTACAGCAGGTTATGGGTGGCCACAGGTGGTTGTTATCTTACTGATAATGTTTGCCCAAAGCAAGACCAAAAGATTTTCCCTCCTCTCCTTCTCCTGTGCTTCCTTCCTGCACCTCCTTGCCCTCAGAAGGAACATAAGAAAACTGTGAGGGAGGAAACCTTGTGGTTTTGTCTTGTGTTCAGGGAACCAGAAACATGGTTTATACACACATGCATACTTTGTAAACAAGTAAGATTATTTCAAAGATGTGAGCTATGTGTTATCAGTGTCATTTTGTGACAGAAGCCCCCCAGGATGGTCCCAGACACTGGCTGCCCACTCAGATCAGAACAGCTACAACAGCTACACCATAAGGGAGGACACGATCTGCTCTGGAGAGATCCTATCACCCATCCATCTGTTGTGACAGTGGGTGTAGGAAGCAGGGAGACCAAGTTGTCACCTAGCTCAGTGTAATTCATTTTGCAGAAAAACGGGATATAAAAAAAGCTCTATTTAAAATGGTTCTCATCAAATAGCTTCTTTAGAGTCTAACTCTGGTAAAATCAACTGAAAATGAAAATTCACTGTTTTCATTTAAGTAATGATATTTAGCTGTGGAAGATTTTTGCATTGTCTAAGTTGAAGAACACATCCCATATCTTCCAATAAACCACCACCACAACAATACTTTGCCTTCCACATACATATGCACACAGTAGTCTTATAGTTTGCTGCTGTACCTTGATGAGAGTTGAAGCTCTTTGGAATATATTTTTCAGGCATAGATACACTGTAAATATATATATATACACACCAAATCAGTTCTCCTTTGTGCCAGAAATAAAGTGAAGTAAACACAGTGAAAAACTTGTTTTTTGAATATGTTATTTGTTGGACTACTTGGTTGCTGGCTTGCTGGGAGGTCCAGCCCTTACCTTCCCCATTTGGATAGCTGGAAGACAACGTCATTACAAAAATAATAAAATATTGAATGATTAGCAGCACCCTGTCCTCAGAAACCTTACTTTCCTCCTGCCCTCCCCTCCTTTTTTGTTATCTCAAGTATTTTCAATCCAGCAAGGCAGTAATCACACTCTTCCCCCACCACATTCAGTAACTGGGTAGGTGCCATTATCATTTGGTTTCAGGAGGCCTGTTTTTGCCCTGAGAAAGTTTCAGGGCACTTACTGAGAAGAAAAAGCACTAATACCCATGGGATTCTTTTTTTCTTTCCGTTCTGATGACAGCTCTCAGGACTAAAGAGGTTGCTCTTAATTAAGACTGATGAATTAATATTCAGGTGTCTGTAATATGCTGCCACTTTCCTCTCCCTTTTCTAAGTCTTTATGGATTCACAGCAACTCTTTCTACAGGCAAACTGCTTTTGATGCAAGGTTTATTATGTTACATTTCCATTCCAGGATACTCGGGGCTGGGACCATGTCATCTGTACAGTTACTCATTATGCAAAAAGAAAAATCTTTTTCCTTCTGCAAATGTTCAGCCAAGAGCAATATTGGCCAACGAATATTAAATTTGTTCTAAAATATAGTTCATTTTTTTCTGGACAAATCTGGACAGATCTGGATAGATCCAGCAAAAAAAATAAATTGTAAACTTAGAGAATTCCTACATGATCAAAAATTTTTTCTGATTTGCCACAACATAAAACCTAGACCAGAAATTATAAATCAATCAGGTGCTTAAAAAATAATTAAATCATCTGTATTTTAAGAGAGTAAAGGGGTTATCTTAGCAGAAACTGAGTTTGAGAAGGGAAAAATACATATGTGAGAGACGAAACTGGAAAAGAAGGTGGGAAAAAACAAACAAAAAGGAAAGCTGAAAAGTATTGAAAAGGAAAGCCTAAAGAGTATTGTGAAGGAAAGGGAAAAGGGAGGAAAGAAAGAGAGAGGAGAATTGCAAAAGCTGAATCACCTGCAGATATGGTTTTCCAGTAGAAATGACAACTGCTGAGGAGAGCAGAGGAAAATAGATGGAGGGAGGAGAGTAAAATTAAACCAAGAAGAGATAAGGATAAGTAATATAAAAATTGCATTTCATTCTTAGCCCCTAAATTGATGGGTTTAGGAACAGCCTCACTGTACAAATGATCTGTTCCATGCCATAATCATTTATTGATGTTGACCTGCTGCACAGCAATTGATGAGACACAAGCCCTCTCAGCATCTGCCCTCTTTCCTTGTTAAGGTACTTTTAATATTGATGGACGACATATTCTGTGTAGATTAATGAAGCCTACATAGGGAGTGTATATTAATTTGACAGACTATTCAGACTTGTCAGAAGTTGATAGGAAGTCTTTACATGGCAAAAAGTAAAATTTAGCTCTCAATCCTGTAGACTTATATTTCTTACTGGACCCTTTAAAATGAGCAAGTTTCTTGAATTCAAACTCCATTTACGAATGTTAAAAAATTCTAAAAGTTCTTAGAAGCAGCAAGATACTCTAGAAATGTTCCACAGTTAGATATGTTTCTAACAGTATTTTGAAGAGGATAACCATTATATATTCTGAGGTCTAAATAGCATTCCCTTGTTCATAAAACTTTTACTCAAATCAGCCATGTTGTTAACTTTAATAAGCATATTGGAAAGGCTCATCAGCCTCAGCTGGAGTCACATTAATCCTGTTGTAAGTATCTAGAAGAGCACATTAACTTTAGCTACATCATACACTCAAAGAAATGGTCAAAGGAACATTATGTAGATAGTGGAGTCAAACACTCGGCAGCAGAAAATGCTGAGAACAAAATTGCCTGTGCAATGTCAGTTCAGGTCTCGGTGAATAGAATTTCTTTTATGTGCTTTAGCCACATATAATACATAGAGGTTCTTTTCACCCAGGTTCCTGCTTGAATCCAGGCAGAAGACAGGTAGTGCTCAGTCAGTAAGATTCAATTTTTCCTCATTATCAATGACTGAATCTGCATTGGGAAGTAAAAGAATCATTTTGGAAAAAAATCATTTACTTGTACAACTCCTGCAATAAAATCATCCCCTTATTTCCTATTTCACAGAGGAGGAGCTTAGTCACAAAATGTAAAGGCAAACTTAAGGCAAATCTATGTGTGATTGACTTGCTTATCATATATATGAAAACTACTGCAGTGGACAAGCTTATTTTCCTGATTTTCCCTTAGTTGTGTTTTGGTTGAAAGAGTAATTTTCCTCTCATACTTTTCACCATAAACCTTCTATCATCTAACAAATGAACAGAGTAATACAGAGGAGTCAGCAGAAAAGGCCCATCTGTGTGCTTGATGGAGCATGATGTGGGTAAAAAGATGTTTCATGTCATCATGCTAATTATCCATGTATCATAAAGCATGAACTCATGGGATGAAGATAACCAGAGTAAGTGGCTTGGCAACTCAAGATTTGATATTTCATAACCATCGAATACTTTGCATTGTTCTATTTTGATAGAGGGTGTAAAACAAAACTTTTAAAAATGTGAAAATTTAGAAACATGAAGTGATGTTGACCTTTACCTGGGTCATCAGAAAGTGCAGTCTGTGCAATGAGGGTGGTGATTTGGCAGTTTATCTGGGGGCCATCTCTGGGAGAAAAAAATGACACATTACTAGACTCTGTGTTGGGAGATAACAAAAGACAGAGATAAGAAACATGCAGACTTTGGGGAGGAGTCTGAGCTTCTATCGAGTATTACAACTTTCCCTCTGCATTGTGCTATTACTTCTACTTTCCTCCTTGGGGGGAGTTTGCGTATCAAACTCCACTCATTTTTTTAAGTTGTACTGTTGGGTTTCTTAAACCTCTCTTTTGATTTACAAAAAATCATGTCTTCTCTCTTTCATGGATTTTGGCATCTCTGCTATCTTGGTTGCAGTCCTACTTTCTCATTTGTGGTCTCCACATAGTATGACTGACTTTTTGTTCTAGGTTTACTATCCAGCCACATTCAAAGTATCTGTAAACCCCTGAGCTCTACAGCCAATCTGCTTTCTCATCCTTTGGTTTCTCACTGCTAATGGGCTGAGAGCATGAATGGGCCTTAATGGCCCTGA
Source organism: Arenaria interpres (assembly GCA_013399435.1). NCBI lineage: Eukaryota > Metazoa > Chordata > Aves > Charadriiformes > Scolopacidae > Arenaria > Arenaria interpres. The sequence goes on from VXAK01023553.1 coordinate 222,377, forward strand.
TCAGCCCCACCTGGGACCACTCCTCACCCCCAGCCATGGGCCCAGGAAACTTATTTAAGGTCAGACCTGGCTCTGATCTTAGTTATGCTGTAGGTGTATCTGTCTTTAGTCCTAATTTTTGGCCCTGTCTCCCAGATGGCTGTTTGTAGCTTTGTCTCTACACCTGTCTCCTGCTGCTCCCAAATATCCCATGGGAACTGTAATACTCTGGACAAAATTGCTGTTGGTTACGCTTGAGTCTCGGTAGCGATGACCCAGAAACTGTGGAAAGTCCATAACTGAGTAAGTACAATTAATGGGGTATAATCAAATGGTGGAAATGATCTTGCAGTAGCTAAAAACTAAATCTGCATATAAGTGAAGTATTGAATATGTTTCAATTGCTTATAGTGAAATCCATGATAAAATCCACTGACTACTTTGGTATTGCCAGAACAAAATACCTTTTTAAAAGGAATGGGCTTGGACCAACAGGAACTTAATACTGATCTAGCGGTATGAGAGCACTTAGATGTAGTTGCAAGACTTGTGGTGTTTTATTATAAGATAGTTCTGAAATAACAGTTAGGACAACCCATATCTATTGAGTTGATGAATGTTTTATTGACTTCTGAAATATTTTACAAGCAATTCATATTTAACCCTAGTGACAACTCACTCCTATAATCGCCACTAAACTACGTGAGTTGGTCTGTGTGGTTGTCATTTTTCAGATCAGGTTGCCTTGTTACCTTCAAGATTTTTCTGCCTTGGGTCAGCAACTGGGTCATGTGGATTTTCAGGCTGTATTTATTGTTTTTAAGTAGCCTAACCCAAAAGACTGGCAACACTGTAGAAAACTGGAAAAACATACAAAGCCATTTTTAGGAATTTGTTGTTATGAATTAGCATATAGGAATTAAAATTAAATGTATCCTGGCACATTTAACTGGACAGCTCTAGAATGCGAGTGGGTTATAATTATTGTCTGATTAGCAAGTACCTTCTTCAAGTGATGATGTCCTGACAGCTACTGTTTTAGAAGAAAGCCAAGGAGTCAGGAAAGGGAAGTCATCTTGTTCTTAGCTATACCATTCAATTCTTTCTTTCAATTTTAACTATTTAATTGCTACACTTCTGTTCCCTAATTTGGTTTGCTGAAAATTAACCAACGTAATTTCCACTGCTTTATTACATCAGTACTTCTTGTACGCTCAGTTCCATTCATTGTAACTTTAAACCTTATTAAAGGCTCCAGCCAGTTTCCAAACCCTCTGCATATAGATGGTTAAGCTGAAAAACCTTGCAGAAGTCATTCCTGAAATCAGTGATAAAACCTGAGACAGACATGCAGGTGTTTTGCTTTTCCCCCTTCCAGCTGAATAGCAGCTTCCATCTCTTATTCAGCAACACATCTAATGACACAATAATGGCTTTTATTGACAAAGGCTTTAATCTATAGATCACTCTATAGAGTACTATACTTTTTTGGGTTTAGCTGAGAACAGTAATGTGGTGTTCTTCAAGTTATAAAGAGAAGCTTGAGATAATTGTTGTGAATCTAATGTGGCAGACTTTGTAATGGCTACAAAATTTTTAATAATGAATCATATCTTTATATCATTTTGAACAATAAATAATGTAGCACAGTTCTTGGATTTGACTATAGGTATAGTTAACGTTCCAGCTATACTTGGAGCTAATTACTGAATGCACAGCATCTGCAGCAGATACTATTTTTCAACAGTTTAATTTTTACCTGTTAACAAAAAATACTGTCTCTATTCATCTAAACAATTTACAAAACTGCTCTATTTCTGAGTAGAAAAAATGCAATCATGGAATGAAAGTCATAAGTCATCTGGGGAAACAGACTCTAAGATTCCTACGGCAAAGTTCAAACAGTGCTTTGGAAAGAACTGCTTTAGTTTTAGATTGTGTTTCTGCTGTCAGCACCGGAGCTGGCTGCACGCCCCCGTGTAGCAGTGGAAGGGATGGTGGCAGAAATGAGGAGCTCTGCAGTGTCTCTGCTGAATGCTTTTCCATCTCAAGCAGTCTTGCTAGACCAAGCTCAAGAAAAATTTCTCATGCAGAAATATGTTATTTCCTTTTTTTGAACCTTCCCCACAGGCAAATGCACCACAAGGTAATTCAGTCTGAAACCAAATCTGCTGTGGAATAACATGAAGAGCTCACACTGGGATAACAGAAGTCCACTTAAATTTTCCTTCAGAAATGTTTTATGATGAGGAATTAGGCAGAACTTGTATAGGCCACCTTTATCTTCTTTGCAGCACTGCTATACTTGCATAAGTCTGGTGTTAAGGGTAATGCCAAAATAGTAATTGTACAACTTGTATCTAGAGTACTGTCCTGGTCACTAAATGGGTGGGAGAGGGGGGGAAAAAGAGCTCAAAACAAAGATGTGATGTTAATGGGAACTGGGAAACGAACAGCCTTTTTCAGCAAGGATTTGTTTGCAGGGAGTAGAAAAAGCCTGGAAAATGCTTTCCCAGGATGCACCTTTTCCCTCTCATCAGCTGTCATTTTCCTCTTGGCTTATATCAATGAACTGAGTTGGGAGTGTTGACTTTTTGAGTTGTGTTCCCTCTCTCTCTCCTGTCAACTGATTGCTTAGATTTAAAAAAAAAAAAATATCTTAGCGAGGTGCTTGATGTTATCTACTGTTTGGAAAATACTTAATTAGTTGCACTATAATTCTTACATGTCTAGAAAGCGCTCTACTTTCAGGCTACTATGGGTAACAATATAAAAGAAAAATTAAGTTCCTAATTAGCTGTTCTCCTGTAGCTTCTTTAGGGAGAAAGTTATTTTGAAACAGAACTTGAGTTTATCACAAGGTATTGAATAACATTTTGTACACCCTGGTATACGTACTAAGACTTCAGTCCAGAAGGCATCAAAAAGTTTGTTTGCACTATTGTCAGCAGTTGGGAGGGATGGACAGACTTGGCAGCTGGAGTGCTTCTTTGGTGTCCCTAGTGTTAAATTCACTACACCCCCAAACACACATCAGGGTTTTCTTAGAGCTAGAATTACTCCATTAGGCTGTGAGTCATACCTGAACGCCACCACCTTGCAAGACAACATAGTGTGAGTGGTGGTTGAAGGGTGCGTGGGAACAGGGGAGAACCTGGATGTTCCTGGGGTGGATGCATGAACAGCTGAGTGCCAATGAAGTCATCTCCTCAGCAGAGCATAATTTGCACCTGACGAGGAACAGGTCATTAAAGCCACAGGACTGGGGAGTGCTACTGTGCTCCTTAAATTCTCTGTGCTAAGACTAGAAGTCATAGCGCAAATTTGGGAGGAAAAGGGGGAAAAAAAAACCCCAACCATTTGCTGTCTCTCTACACATCTGCTGACATGAAGGTGTGTGACACAGCAAACAGCTGCAAAGCTCTGCAGCAAACAGGTCAAAATGCTGAGTGGGTGTCCATCCCTAGTGTTTACTGTGGTAGGCTACTTAGATGTTTCCCTTTTCTAAACTATGGTTAAGGTTTATGTAAGAGTATGCTGTAAATCTGCCTTTTTGAGGGGTTAATGAACTGTTTAGACTGCATGAAGTGATTAGCTAAATTAGAGAAAATATGGATTTGTATATAAATTTTAAAGTGGATAAATTAATTAAACGGAGACAAGAATGCATTGCTCTGAGAAAAATTCAGAGATGTTCAACAGGATGAGATGAGAAAAATGTCTTTGTGATCCTGCCTTAAACCCAGCTGTGCTAGCTTGAGACCAGTCTCTTTGCAAATAGATGGTATGGTTTTTATGTTTGTGACAATGGAATTTTAAAATGCCTTCCCCTACAAGACACCCTTTCCCACGTGGTAAAAGGCAGAGATAAAATTTAAGCTGCCTGATGATGGATTATTTGTCTTGCCTGAGTGCCTGGCTATGCCAGTGAGTTACATGTTTCTACCACTTGCCATAGGAACAGCATGGGACTTAAATATCAGCAAAGGATGTTTCATACAGATAAATTGGCATGATCGTTTTGGTCACTGCATGCCTGTTTAAAATGAATTCTCTAATGGTAGGCTAAGAAATACTTCTTACAGCAGTATTTTTGGGGAAATCTGCTTTTGCTTTGCTGAACTTCTGAGGTGTCGAGCACTTTTGCGATGGAGCAGTGAGCAACTTCCACAGCCGAGTCCCACCACCCTCAGCTTCTGCCGACTTCTCTGGGGAATGGAGGTATTTGACACAGTGCCCTGTAGGACTGCACTCTCTTCTGTTAGGGAGGTGCAGTTATTAACTGTTTTGAGAAGAAAAAAATTAGGAGGTTGAAGTCACCACCAGTTGGCGAGAGGTTTGCATACAAATCTTCTGCTTCCCTCAGGAATTATTAAATGAACTCAGTTATATTTGCATCTAAAATAGCTTATCTTTTCCCTCATCTGAAAATAGATATTGTAAGACTCTTCTCTTTTTCCTCCCAAGAAATCGCATGAGATTTATTTAATTGGAAAGTTTAAATCTGTTCTTCAAAAACCAAATAGAAAATGAGATTTTGTATACATTTTGTAATAATATTCACAATTGAGAACTTTAATAGCTTGATAATCTGTAGAGAAGTTGTATTCAATACTTTAATGAATTTATAATGCTTCATGAAGTTATTTGTGCTTATTAATTTGAAAATTAGTTTTAGGGATTTTAAAAGATTCTTATTAACTAGTCTAGACAAATGACAAAGAAGTCCTACTGCAGAAGCAAGGCAAGCTTTTTCAAACTGTTAAACTCCTGAGTATTTGTCAGGATTTCAACACCTTTTTTTTTCTTTTTGAATGTGTGTTTCCAAACTACTTTTAAGATTCAATTTTAAATCTTGGGACTGGGTTGTGAGCCATAAAATAGCAATAAGTAAATATCCTTACTTCACTTGGGTAGATTTATTTTTTTTAATCTCAAAATTCAACCTACAAGTTATTTCATACGTGTTTCTGTGTTTCCTTAACACCCATAAGAGCAGCTCTGTTTCACCCCGCTTCTGTTGCTCCTCACTTCTACTTGGGCTAGGATTTGAAATCTCTTTTTCATTGTGACCACCAGGGCTGACTCCAGAGCTCCTCAATATTAACATGTAATTTAGTCCAGTGGGCTTTTTTACAGTTTGGTTAGTGGATCTGACTGGTTAGCCATTGGCCAAATAACTATTTACTAGATCAGGAACTTTCAAGGACTAAATATGAGACCTGTTACTGAGAGTTAAATTCTATGGCTGGAAATCTGTTTGAATTTTTTTTTTTATCCAGGTGGCATGAGGTTGCTTTAAAGCACATTCATTATAACATGGGGTTTGCCTGTGACTGGGAGGACTGTTGGGTAACTCAGTAGGGATGATGAGGGGTGCAAAGAAAGCCTTGAAACCCAGGGGCTTACGAGCCTCTGGCTACAGGCTCCTGCTGGCTTCATCTCATGACTGCTCACAGCATTTTGGCACCTCCCTGCTTACAAACTGGGGTACTAGCACCTCTCAAAGCCTGCCCTGCTCCCCCCCCTGCAGTGCAGCTCAGGAGCATCAAAGTGGGAGCAATCTAGATGTCCCAAGTTGCACTTTCTCAAGGTGCTGCTCTGCTCTGGAACAGACTCCTTTTTATACCTTCACTACTAAAACCAAAGTCTTAATGCTTTGCCCAAAGTGTACTTTTTAGCATCCATATTTGACTTTAAAAGTTATAGTCCATATGTCAGCTCTGAAAGAACTTTTGAGTGCAGCCAACTGCTTTTTCTTTCCATGTGAGAAGCTACAGTACAGCTCTGCTTCCAGGCTTGGTCGCGATTTTTACTTTTTTTCATTGTAAAAACAGAGGAGAACTTGGAATTAGAAGTGAGACTGGAGATGTATTTTGTCCACGTCTTTACTTGCATCGAATCTGACTTGTTATGAAAGCAATGGCTGCCTCTCCTCAAGAAATACTTCAGTACGTGATTAATTCACTGCCTGCATAGGTTTTTGATGCCTCTTCACCATATACAAATAACCTGCTGAAAGATATGTTTTTCAAATCTAAGCAAGAGTCCAGTGTTTGAAGCATAGCTCATGCAGAGCTCAGCAGCACAAAGACCTGTAAGCCCTTTACTCGAAATGACTATTGCAGAGGGAGAATAAGGTCGAGGAACAGAGCAGCAGCACTAGCAGATCGATGCCTGAACTTTTGCTCAGAAATGCTATACGGACATCCTGGTTCTTCTAGCTTCCAAAAGCTGGCTTTTTATTAAGGTTGTGCATAAAGCATTGAGGTTTTTCCCCGCCTTGACTTCTATAAGTAAAGTTACCCACGCGCTGTCTCAGAAATCACTGTCTCTCTTTCAGCAATAATACTCCTGACTCATTGGTTAGTTCCACTCAAATTTGATAGAAAGGTGGGGAGATGTATGGATTCCAGGTCTGCCTGGGAACCCCTCCCCATGCAACCCCGAGGTTGTTGGCTACATGCTCGCCAACTAAGTCAATGTCAGCGGTGGCCAGCTGGCCAGCGTGTGCCTTCCCCATCCCGGAGAGGCAGCTGAGGACGTGGAGGGGAGCTGAGGTTACTGCAGGCAAACAGGGAGGGATGGGTGCAGAGCTGGGGAATCGTAATGTAGCTGCAAGAAATCAGTCTTCATTAGTCCTGCTGCAAAGATTTGGAGTGATTCTTCTTTGTCTCTCAGGAAACCATCTTAATCATCTGGGACAGGGGAGTTCGGTGTCTTTCTCCTGATTGTCCCACCAGAGGCTGTCCCTTTTGTATAGGATAATCTACTATTCAGTATAGTAACACCAGGAACTTGCTAGAGAGTATCAGGAGAATGCATCGGTCGTAGTTGCTGTACTCCTTGGCCCACTGAATATTGAACTGTTTTACACCAAGTGTCAAAAGAAAAAAGGCATTTCTTAGAAAGTACAGCACTGGGGGGGAAGAATAACTCATCCCTCTTCTTACTGCTGTCTCTACTTACATGTTGCAAGTCACATGCATTTTAAAAAAAAAAAGGAGAAAAAAAGTTCTGAATGTTTTAGGGTAAAGGGAGACTCAGAAAGGTAACCTGGCTCAGAAAAAAAAAAAAATTAAAGAAAATATTTTTTCCTTCCACTCAGAAACAAAGCCTAAAAAGTTGCCAATATGCCAATGAGGTGTTCTGGATCAGCGTTGCAGGACAGTTATCTTAGACCCATTGCTTTGGAAATGTTTGGGTACCCCGAGAAACACCCCAGGCACTGTTAATTCCTCCAGCGCTGCGGGTCTTGGAAGAATGGTTCAGTAGGGAGTCACTGCTAGAACCTGCTCAACTTTCTGTTGATTTTTCTGCTTTGGTTTTGTCAAAACTGGGCTTTCTTATAGGGATAATTTGATCCTTCAAAAATCAAGTGATCCCACTGAAACAGTATGTTGTTAGCATATTATCAGTCACCTTCAGGTTTCATCAGGTTTCTGTAAAATGCTCTTGTCAAGCCTGACAGAATTTTCATTCTTATTTGAAATTAATTAGAGCCTCTGCCTGACTTTGATTTTATAAAAGGCTGCAGCTGGGGAAAATTCAGTTACTCTTACAGCCCTAGTCTTAAGGAAACATCTCTATATAATACAGTAGACATCTAGATGTAAAACATGTATTTTTACATAATGTTTACCAGCAATATAGTGAGACATTTGCCGGTTTTAAGATACAGGCAGGAACTCACAGTGTTTCTTTCTGTGTAGATAAACTCATGTTGATTCCAAGACAGTAGAGCAGAATTAATATTCTGGTAATTACCTTTTTCCAATTAAAATATCATTGTGTGATGAATAATAATAAAAAAAAGACAAGACTTTCAAATGTTTGAGTGTCTTGAATTAATATTTATGAAGCAAAAATAAATGTCCTGACTTCATAAGAGGGCTGCGTGCTCAGCAGCATCTTCTGCAATCAACAAAAGCATGGATGCAGCATAGAGCAACCTGGCTCTCTTTTGCATATTAATTAAGAATAGGACTTTCTGCCTTGCTAAGTGCACAAGGCTGCAGCACTTGGGTCAGGTGTGAGTTGGAGTTTCCTTGGTTAATGATGATAGTTTGCATTAATAACTAGTTTTAAGAAATAGATGTACTTAGCAGTTTGAAAAGCACTCAGCAGCTTCTCCTGAAATCCTGGTTTCTGAAATACAGGCCATTTATTTAGTGTTTGGTTTTTTTTTTTTTAGCTGCCAATCCATGAGGGTGGCTTGTCTGGGTGTTAAGCTTTGTTTTGAGCTCTGTGGTGGTTTTACTTGTCTGAAGATCGTGGCAGTACAAACAAACAAATTACTACTATCCATTCCCCTCAAAATAAGCTTGCTTAAGCTCTTCCAAGGGCTATGGAATATCTTTTTGCACTCGAAAGCAGTTGTTCTGTAAAATGATACAACTTCTTCCATCTGCATTTCCTGTCCAAACACCTTCCTGGGAGCTTGCTTAACCACTGCATCTTCAGAAGTCCAACAGGAAAAGACAGTTGTGTTGCTCTGTCCTGCACCCAGATTTGCAGCACTGCCCTTGGAAACGGGGTTTAGGTGATGTGGGATGCAACAGAGCAAACTGCGGGGAATTTGACCCTGCCGCCTGCAGTTCCTGGCTTTCCACAGAATGGAGGCAGTGCTCTGCTGCCTGTGAAGATGCTTGCACTAGCTGATAGATATTGAGAGCTGACATATCAGCTTGTCCATTTAGTGATGTTGATCGTGATAAATCGTCAATGTCTATGAACATTTTCTGGGGTTTAGTCATTATTCCCTGACTTTTATTCCATTTTAGCTTTGCTAAATAACATTTTGCTTTGCACAGGAATTACAGAGCAGATTGAACCCAAGGGACATCTAGTCTAACAGTCAGATTATCAGGAGCCCAATATTGGCTATTTCAGTGGAAGGTGTTAAAATTAGCCATTAGTAGACATCAGGTAAAAACATGTCATGTCAGTTCCTTGTATCTAACAAAAGCTTGGTTTACAGGCTTGTATATGGCATTTAAATCACCCCATTCACTTGGGATAATTCTGTGAATTGCTTTTTATCAATACACATGTCCAAACCTCTGTGACAAAACCAAGTGTACGCCTTCCTATAGTTTGATATCTCACTCCAAGGAACATTTTGTCCCAGACAAGTGACCTTTCCTTAAAGGCAATTCTCTTGGTTCAAACTCTTTACTTTCTCCCTCTTTACATTAATTTCTCAGGTGTGTCTGAAATAGTAATTTAAATAAGATGGGGAGTAAGCTTTTTCCATCCACACAGTTGTCTGGAGTCAGCAAAAATCCATCCCTGGCATCCCTGACGTGCCAGGGGAAGTTTTGAGAGAGCTGGGGAAGTTCAGTGCTCCAACACTGGTGAAAATAACTCTGTGTTTCAGCATCTCCGTGCTGCCAATTTGCCTGTGGTGCCAATTTGCAGGAATATAGATTTCTCTGCTGATTGCAAGAACAGGTTTTTGGTTGACTGAAGGGAAATATTCTTTAAAAGTCTCCCAAAATATTGCCAGATTTAAAGTCTGAGGAAAAACTTCATATATTCCAATAATTGTCTTCCAGAACTGCATTTTCTTTCAGAGATGCTCTCCTTCCTCAGCGCTCTGTCCCTGTCCTTCCCCACCTTTTAAAACATGGCTTTGGCTTACTAAAGCCAAAGGAAACTCTTCCATAACATAGGAGATTTCAGTCCTCTTGGAAGCTGCTCCTGTTTGCATTCAGGATAAACAGCTGCTGATTGCAGGTGTTTTATGTGCACAGTATTACTTGCAGGTACCTGCAATCGGCTGGTAAGGTGTGTGGGAAATGAGTAGTAGACAGCTGCTTAAATGGGACTGTCAAGGAAGTGAAATGGGTAATGGAGCCTTAAAACTCCTGAGGATCCTGTTGAATTTGAGTGTAGTCTGCACAGCATAATGATTGGGAGAGCATTGGATATTCCATTTTTCAAGTAGCACTTGAGCCCTGTCCAAATACAGGAATTGTTCAACTCGAATTAAACTACACAGTTTAGATGCGCAGTTGTGGTGGAAAACGGAAGAAAGATATTTATAGTAGAAGTTTCCTGCTGTGGATGCAGGTATTTCATTCTTTTCCTGTCTCGGGTTTTCACCTGTAAGCTGAGAACAAGGTTAGTCTTTCCCTCTGTCCTCCGTTTCCCGTGTGCACTGCGGCTCACGGGGCAGTGACGGCCTGTGCAGGCTGAGAACCAGGAGAGAGGCCCATGGCTGCAAATGGAAATTTTCCTGATACAAATAATTCACATGGGATAATACAAATAATTGAAATGAGAGGGGGAAGTTCCCCTTTCAAGGAAAGTCTTTAACCCAGGGGTAATGCAAAGTAATTGCCTTGTGCCTGACCAGGACTGCAAATTTTTCACATTTCCTGAATCACACTTACTGCCACCTCAGCATTTCATTGCGGAAAAGATGAATGTCCTAGTCTTCTAAATGACATCGTCTGCTGGGATCCGGATCTGTGGATGGACAAAGACCACAGGCAGCTTCGAGTGTATTTCCCTCCTTTTCGAAGTGTCATTTCTGTGAAAAGCATCTGATTATTGATAGGTTTTTAAACTTTTATGACTTCTGCTCCGTGTTCTAAGGTACGCGTTTTTCTCTTTCCAACTTGTCATATTGAGATATTACTAAAGAGATCAAAGGCAAACATTTAATTTATTTCCCTAGTTCCTATTCCATTTTGAATATAAAGCCTTCATTACTGTGTTCCATATATCAGCCCTCCGTGCAGCTAGCGGTTCCCACTGCCGCCCGCTCGTCTCTGCAGTTAGTGCACCTTCACCCCAGCTTTGGTTTAGTGGGAAGAACCTACCTCAAGGACTGCAGTTTGGCACCTGTAGTTTGATGCTGTATGACTTTCCTCCATGTCTGCATGAAACACCTCCAACCCTTTTTCTGCTGTTTTCGTGACACGGGACCTGCAGCCCTTCACAAAAGGGCAGAGGAGGAGAAGGAACCGCACCATGAGTCAGCTCAATGCATCGATGCTGTGAACTGCAGAAGGCAATGCCCAGTGTTCCTCTGAAAGTCCATGGTTTAACACCATTTAGTGCTAGGATTGAATTCAGGGGCCTGAACCAAAAAACATGCGGGAAATTCTTCTAGAAAGTGTTAAGAACTGAATGAGAGTACCTTTGAGACAAGAGTGCAAATGTCCCTGCTGAGGCCTCACCACCTGTGAGCTTATGCCACAGGTCAATGTTCCATAAACTGTGACACTAAGCCATGCAGTGTACTAGAGTGTTCACTATTCTAGCTTGGTAGAATTATGTGATTTTTTTTAATTTATTTTTTAGCATGTGTGCACAGTATTAGTGAAATTAGAGTTCAGCTGGATTTCATCACCAGCAGCCGTTGGTAATCTTCACTTGTGGCTATAATCGAATCTCTATTTGTAGCTTAATCATACAATCAACAAAACTGCAAAATTTTGACACAGAGCTAGAAAGTGTCATTTGTACAAAGCTATCACTGATTGATTTATTGATCTGTTTATCTTCAGTTCTTTGTAAGTAATTATGTGACTCTATAAGTAGCTGAGACCTTACCCCAGAACCACACCAAGCTGTTGATACTCCTGCATGGACACTGCACCTAGACCTGCACTGCAGATCAGTGTTCTGGAGCTGGTTTCTCTGTTCAGTAAACTGTGACAGTACCAGGCCTGGTGTCTGCATAACTGGCGGCTTTCATGTTGTCTATGTACCTATGACAAACACAGACAGTGAGACAAAGGTTGCTTAAAATTATCCTATTTTTGTCAGTGGAAAAAATTTACCTTTTGCAAAAAAAAAAAAACCAAACCCAACAACACATATTAATGTTTGAGGGAGAAAATTGAAGAAATCTTAGTGTTTATTGGATAGAGGCATAATGGGAAGGCCTAGGCACTGATATGAAAGCTCAAGTAATATTCACAGAGAGATAAGATGAACTGGAGCCCCTATAAGCATTGGAAATACTGTCTTGCTGCCGAGTATTAAGGCCTTCTGAAAACACAGTTATGGTTGGGGTATTTCTTTAAATTAAAAATCTATTATCTCTTAAAATACCCTAAAGCCATAAGCCCTGATTTCTCTTACATAAAAGTGAAATATTAGGGATTACTGAATGTTTTCTATTGAAACTAATTTATCTACCTCAGATTTTCTCCAGGAGCATTTTCCTCTGTGTACTGTCTCTTGCACCCCATCACTGGGTTTTAGTCATTCTTGGAGAGATAACATCCTGCCTATGCAATAAATTCTAGGCTGGCAGGATAACTCCACTGGTTAGTGAAAATCATCACTGAGGGCTAATGTCACTTCCAGTTTAGGTGTTTCCCACTAAAATGCATTTTGTTATCTTATTGTGGTTGAATGCATGGTGATATCTTTTTCCAAGCACAGACCATTTTGGTGCATCTGGTTGAGGTGGAAGCAATATGGAGAAACTTTGGTTTCTCAGCTCGGCCAGGAAAAGTGATTAAAATAATCTGGTTGATGGCACTATTTTTCTGGTTTTGTTAATCACAAACGAGGAGGGACACTGCAGCTTGAATGCAGAGTTGAATTTCCCGTGGGAAAACCCTGGCGGGAGCTATTCGCATTGACTTCGTTACCAAAACCACTGTCCTGTGAAACTATGGCCTTGGATAAACACAACACGGTATCATTGGGCATGACCATTATGCAACTTTGTGTGCTGTAACTTGCAGCTATATGATGTAAGTACTAAATACTAACAAGTCTGAATAGTGGTGGTTTATATCTGTTTTGTTCAGGGGTTGCTGACCAAAAGGAGTGGTAGAGGACCAATTGAGGCTGTATCTCATTTTGACTGGAACTTCTCAGTACTGCCATTTTTCAGTAGTTGAACTGGGTATCTCTTTTGTTAGACTCTATTTCACAATCTTCAAAATCAGGAAATAAAACTAGACACTCAGTTTTCCCCCTACCCCAAAAAACCACCCAAGGACTTTCCTCACCCCCCTCAAGCCATGGAGTGTGTAAAGGAATCCATGAACCATTGGTTGATATATCCAAATTCTGCTTAGGTGGTCATCAGCATCACAGTACGTGAACAGAAGGGTAATGGTATGTACTTGGCAAGACACGCCAGTCATGGTCAAATGTTGTTGTTATCATGGCAAAGAAGAGTGTTCGGATGGACTAAGAGGAGGGTAACAGAGAAGCATTAAGGAAGTGGATCAAAATTAAGTGAAACTACAAAAGGGCTTGTTTGAAAATGTGCTTTGGAAAACCAGGTTGGCATCAGCTGATTCGGGGCGGGGGTGAATTGAGATGGGAAACCATCCATCACGGATAGTCCTGCCCAGGCAGAGTATCCATAAGATGCTCATAAAGAGACAGGAAAGAAGCCATGCCAAAGCTGTAGCATATTCATTGCCCGTCTTGTTCCTCCTATACGGAGCAGCTCAAACTACAAAATCCCACTGAATTTTGAAGCTGAAGGTTGCTATTTTCAACCCCTGCTGTGCGAGGCTGGATGTCACACTTGCCTCAGGTTAGACAGGATGGCGTTGGTAGTGAGGGCTTCAGGCAGCTTAGGGCTCTCATGCTTTGTGAGTCACTACTAAGGGCTATAAATAGGAAATAATATAAAGTATATGAGCCTTACAAACCACATGGTGTGGGGATAGTATGACTCAGTACAGTCACCCCATACCCAATTTTATAATTTCTTTTATCACTATATGGTACTTGAGCTCTGACATACTGGAGGAAAGCCAGGGCCTGTTGCATAAATGAGGTGTTTCTTAGTTCTTGTTTCTCAAGATACATTATTTATGATGTATTGCAAAAAGTGGGAAAAGGCTAGACTGAAATGGCTGGTGAAAAAGCCTGATAAAAATTAACATCAAGATAAGATAGCAAGAGAGAAAACCGGGTGAGGGGAGGAGTGGGGAATGTTCATACTACAGATACCTCAAGATTTTAAGTGAAACCAAAATTCCTGATTAGGAAAGCACCAAGGGGAATGAAATGTATCTCATTTCCATGTTCACAGCTGTGAATCTCTATTCAGTGGTACCTCTCAATCAAGGAAGAAGAAAAAAGGTGTAGCAGGTTTCAGGATGTTTACACCTTGACCTGGGGTACAAATAGAGGGTGGTGTCTGATGAGAACGATGGTCCTATAGAGCAATGCCCAGGCACTGCAGCCTGTGCAGAACTGAGTGGTGTCAGTCATCAAGCAGGACTATGTTTGAAGTGGAGTTTCAATACTTTGGTCTGGTCTTTCTTTGTCTCTGTAGTTCTTTGGTGTTTTATAATCACATGCCTAGCCCTGTATTCTGCTAAATTGAATGTCATGCGTGTGATCTTGTCTGATAGTAAACCTCACCTCAACGTGGCTTTGCAGTCCTTGGCAGCACATTCCTCTGGGGACTGAGAAGGCATCTGGAAGGGTGCAGGTATCCTTTGAAGTGTCTTGAATCCTAGGGATGTGCTGGAAACCCTTTATATCACCCTGATTAAAGGTGACAGTGCCTGGTTAGAAGGAAGACTTGATGGAGAAACATAAGTAGACTCAGAATTTAGTTAAACTTCTGTGTTTTGAAGAGAATTCTTACAAAGAGCCAGAAGCAGGAACTATGTTTCGTTGTGTTGTTTTACAAATTAGACAGTCTTACATATGACTATCCACAGGGGTTGCAAACAGAAGAAAATTTGGGTACTGAATAAAAGGGTTTCCAGCAGAAAAAATTGTTTTCCACTTCCCTTTTAAAAAGTGTCCTCAGCTGGATGAAAAGGTAAAAGGTGCGAAGGAGGGTGTGATTTGGCTTCTGTCAGCAAAGAAGGTCACACCTCAGGAGGGAAGGAAGCTAAACCTGAACTCACGCAGAGATCGGTGGTAGAGGTCTGATTGAAATTTTGCTAACTGGCAAATTCTGAACTTTCCTTGGAAAGGTCAAGATAGTTTAGCAGAAAAAAAAGCTGCTTCCAAATCCTGATGACTTTCTCTCTTTTTCCCAACTGGGAATAACTCTGAACTGTCTGGATAAGTTTAACCCGGTGCAGTGCCAATAAAATAAGCAGAGTTACCCCAGGACAAGTTCATTCTTGGCCTGACTACTTGCTGAGCTGCTTTTTGGGATCACCAGGGATTGGTTTTATTCAGCCTTCATCTAAGTCACTTTTCTGGACTATAACAAGCTCTTATCTGAGACATCTGAATAAAATAATAATTTTAAATCAAAAATATTAATAAAGTAGATATTTCAGACACTTCACTTGCAAATAATTCATTGCACTGAATTAGTTTTCTTTAATCAATTAGGAGTCTGCCAGGTACCAGCAAATGGTAATTTAACAGGAGGAACAATTTTATGTATTTTTAGAGAGAATGAGAGAGTAGAACCAATTTCTTTAAAATTGCTCCTCCAACCCACAGGGCCCTGGCTGAACATTTCCCTCCAATGACACAAGGGCTTTTGTTCACCACTCTTCCTGTTCAGAACTAGGTTATATTGACTTAGTGCTACTCTGAGCCTGGTTATTTCATTTGCTGGTGGAGCACCATGAGTATTTACTCTTGTGAGCAAAATATACAGTCGGGTGATTTATGTACCTCAAGGACAAATCCAAGATGTGCAGAGACAAATATGAGTGCCTACACTTTCTACATCTATAGCTGATGTGGTGTAAGCGGGATGCTGCAGACCCCTTTTACAATCAGTACAGAGACACAGAGGACCAGACTGATCCAGAACACCCACGTGGTGGTCTGAGCCATAGCACAGACGTATTGTTTTTGCAGTTCTTGATAGATGCTGCTTATTAGTCTTCAATGGATGATTCTTTGGCATAACCCATTTTTTTTTTATTCTTAGAAGTTCTGGTCTGCCTACAGCTAGCTGACAGAAAGCAGTGGGTACAAATTGCGTCTGAACTCTCCCTCCTCTCTGGCATCTGGATACTTGATGATGTATTCTTTCACCCATACAGAATACAAATGGAAGCAGTGCCCTGCTAGACTGAGTCACTTCTGGTGATGGAGTTAGGGCTGGTCGCCTTTTCCTTGATGAATCTGAAGTTCAAAACCTTTCCCTAAGGGGGAGAATTACAGCTCTACCTGATCACCAGGCTGTAGGTTGGACTTGTGCAGTGACATCCATCTTCACCCTCTGCTGCCAGACCTGGTAACTGTGCTTGGGAATGCAGGAGGGAAGAGGATAGGAAGCCTGGGTAGTAAGACAGTCGCTGCTGACTTCACCACAGCCTCTGAAGCTTATGCAGACAAATCTAGAACTAGGATATCTTGTATCAGTGTGACGTGTTTTTTCATGATTCCATCAGAAGCAATGGTTAAGGAAACACCTTTCAGTGTCCCAATCCTGAAATCTAAAACCTGTTGTGACTTCATGAAAAACGAAAAACATTGCTCACGGTCCCCTCTACCCCTCACTGGGTGCATGCTGGAGACAATGAGATTGGGTGCGGGAAACCACAAAATTCACCTCTGACTTTTCTAGGTGAGCTGCCAAGGGCTTTGGTTTTCTTTACCTGAGTGTTCAGGCTAAGGTCCTGCTCCGGCTGCGTGTTCGTGCAATGTGTGTCAGTCCCGGTAACGTGCCTTGGTAGTGCAGTAGGGAAATCACAAGGCAAATGACTGTGCTTTGGCCCTCCTGTCACAGAATGCCATCCTGGAGAACAAAGCCACATGGAGGCTGGCAAAGCCCATGCAGCTTTCAGTAGATTAAAGCAACGCATCTCAAAAGACAAAGGCATTTGATCTCGAGCAAAAGCAAGTTTATGCCATGCAATTGTCATTACTACTTTTCTGTATGATTGCAAAAACTTGAACAGCTTGGAGTTGTCACATTTAGTGCCCTAATCAGTTCCACATTTCACTGGTTAAAATCTCAAATACTCATGTTTTGCAGAGTGAAGAATTCTCTGTATCTGCTTCCATAAATTCTACATTGGTTTTACTATTTAGTGTGCATTTTGGTCTGCGTGGCTGGCTGTCTCAAGCCATCATTAAGGGGAATGGCTGAGATGCAGCCCTCTGAAATGATACAGGCCATGCCCAAGGCAAATCTGTTTCCATCCACAGGAAACTTCTTCGAATCCTCACAGGGAAGAGGGCTGCTTTCCTCTTTTGTTTTAAGTTGAACCAACAGAGACACTTCTGAAAATGCCTTATTTTAATAGCTCCTCACATACTTAAGAAATAGCTATACAGGTTAATATTAGCACTATATTTATTTTGTGGCAAACACATGCTAAGTGCTGTACCAAAACCCCAAAACAAAGACAACCTCTAGTCCAATCCAAAGCCCTTGTATAGCAAACTTCTTGTTAACCTTACACACATTTTCTCACTAATTTAACTGAAACAACTTACAGGCATGAAGCTGAAGCATAAGCAGGTGAGTTTTGCAGGTCAAGGCTTGAGGGATTTTTAAGGGTATGAGCGAAGACCTGGGGAAATCGGTAGGAGGCTTCAACCAACTAATAGAGGTCAGGTTGTAAAGACAGTAAATCAGTGCAGAGATGCATATTCAAAAAAGTTCTCAAAATTGTGCATGATAAGTGAGATCTGCACAAGTTTGAAACCCAATGTCTCATGAGGGTGAAAAAACCCTCCTGCTTCAATCGGTGTCAGCTGTAAAACCAGCCCAGGCTGCTCAGGGCTTTGCCCAGCCTGTTCTGCTGCTGGGTAGTCCTCGTGGGGGAAAAAGTTTCTCCTTCTTTCCAGCATGCCTCATGTCTCTCATTCCACCACTATGTGAAGAGCCTGCTTCTATAACAAGAATTCTTTAACATTGCCAGGGGCTTGTCAAACTTCTACATTTTCTGATTTATTTTTACAAATTGGGTCTCATTTTTCATTGGCGGTTGGTGAATTAAACTGCACAACAATATTTTGTGCCTGTATTTTTGAGATCCTGTGAAAAACAAAAAAACAGTTCTGTTAAAAATGTGAATAATTGTAATGGTTGTTGAAATTTCAGCTTTCAGTAATTTCAGCTACAATTAAAATAATTAGTGTGCAATTTACTTAATGAAAATGTTTAACAGAAATGCTAAAAGAACATACCAAATGAAAATGTACATGGTTTAGGATTCATAAGGCTTTCAGTCAGGATCTCAAAGGACCTTACAGTCCCACTATTTTTAAATAAGCATATTATGCAGAAGTGCCAGGCTTCTGGGTCTTTTCCACCTCAAATATTAGGATTCTCTACAAGCTTATGAAAATCTTTGCCGATAAAATACACCTGAAGAAAATTTGCTCTTGATACTGTCAGGGGAATATTCTTCCCTATAGCACATCATTCTCCAGAGCTTTGTCCAGCCTAGTTGTAAAATAAGACTATACAATAACTTAATAATTTAACCAAGACAATGCATCTTGCTGCTCAGAAATTGTTTTCCTATTATGGTGAGTTGACTCTCTTTTTTGCAGAACTAAGGTTTGCCCACAAAATGCGATGTGATGTAATATGCAGATTCAAAATGACCTCTTGGGAGCGTAGTTTGGTGGGATGGAGCCATGGCCTGCAGAGCATCATGCCGGTTCAGGGCAGTGAGACAACTTTTCTGTCTGCTGCCATTATGTGCTGCTGCACAGTAGATGGAAAGGTTTCTGTGAACTTGCCTGCCGTGGCTGGAGCAGTACACGCAGCTTTTTAAATACTGGCCAGAATGACATAGGAAACTTCTTAGTATCACTGATACCAGCCTTGCCTGCTGGGTAAGATATTCCATTACCTGTGCGCCTAGAAAAACAAGACAAGACTTTTGCTTGGGGTGACGGAAAGTGCTCTGCAAGGTGCTGAAGATGACACCTCTTGTTCCCAGCACCCTGCCCAGGGATGCTCTCTCTGGTGTTGCCTTTCCTTAATGCCAAGTCCATTTATTTCTTTGATGCACTATGTATAACGGCAAAGTGGGGTTTTCCGCGTTAGGTTTTTTTAGTTTGTTTTCTTATTAAAAAAAGAAAAAAAAAAAAAAAAGAAAAAGAAGTGCAGGTGAGTGTGTCTCGGTTCCCTGGCCGGTCCTCCTCTCCCACCCGGAGGTGGGAAGAACCTGCCAGGCAGTTTCTCATCCACCTAACGAGTCCCTCTAGTGGTACCATCCAGAAAATTTTGCTCCTGCATTCCCGAATTAATGAGGAGCAAATGCAAATCAAACTGAACAAATATTTCAGTGCAATCTGTCATCAGTGAAAATGCCATAACTTTATGAAATGCAGATGTGTTTGGTCCAATTAGTCTTATGCTTGTGGAAAATCTTGTATCAGGGTAATTCCAGTGCTTTCAGTTTAACAGGAGTTGAAACTGTTTTCAGTGACAGTTCAGCAAGGTCCTCAATTTTCATGCAAACATGAAGCAAGCTAAAAATATGATCTTTTTTTCAACATGCAAAATGTTCTCCTTGCTCTTCTCAGAAAGATATTTTAGGAAGTTTATTTTGAGCAAATTAATTATATTTCTATGGTGACCTTGTGAGGGACAGCTTCAGTATTATCGGTGTGCACACGCAAATGAGGCGTTCAAGTTGGGGGGTAGTGTTCACAAATTGACCTGAGAAAAATAAATGATATTTCTGCTTTCTTGAAGCCATAAAATGTTAGGAAGGAAACAACAATGAAAGGTTGGAAGTGAAATGGAAACGTTGCTGAAAGGGAAATTAAAGAACTGAGAAATGCAGGGATGGTTTTTGAAGCAAAACCACCTGCATGTGAAAAGCTCAATACAACATCATTTTAATTTTAATGCTTAGTGGGTTTGGTGGTGTTTTTTTTTTTTTTTGGTGGGGGGGGGGTAGGGATGGTGTGGTTTTTGTTTGTTTGGGGTTTTTTAGCAGTGTATTTAAGTAAATAGGAGAAACCGCATTTATTTGTAAGGGCTTTTTTAGCTTTTGGGGTTCAGGGCAATCAGAGCAGATCTGCAAAATGTTTTGGTTGACTCCGAACCTCTGAGGGGTCCTGCAAAGGTGCCAGGAATCCAGCAGTGACCTAAATGGCAAGGAATAGAGGATAACCAAGCGCAGGCTGTCCTGACAGGCTGCACGGCCAGAAGCACCCTCAGCACTGCCACTCGTGCAGATGGGAAAGGGAATATTGCTTACAGCTGGGTAAATCCAAGACTGGTTGAAAGGGCTGTGCCGGGAGAGCTCAGCACTGCTGCCACAGCAGTCAGGGATGTCCTGAAAATACAGGGAATGGTGTAGCTACAGGTAAATAGAGATAATTAGAATTTGTTGGCTTCCCATTTGAGCCAGACAGAGTTTATCCATTCCCACTGCTCTGCCTGGATCCCCGGGCACCTGAGCTGATGTGCTTTATTTTCCATTTCCCCCACTGCCAGGGACCTATGGGGTGAAAGTACCTGATATTTCTCTTTGCTTAGACACATATTTGATTGAAATTCAGCTATATCTGGGAATACAACGTTAACTCTGTTAGTCTTAGGAATCGAGAGGTTTGTGCTGAGAAATCAAATTAATTTCCTTTCTTCCACTGGTTGTCAGTCAAGATATGGGAAGGAAGATGGTGTCATTTTTCATTTTTTTCCTAATACCTTGAGGTTATATGAGATTAAATATACTGTAATACTGCACCCTCATGCAATGTTCTGCAGAGATACCTGACCGAAGTCTGATGACTGACAGGTTCATGAAACTGTGTGTAGGTCCTTCCCTGGTCCTTGAAGCAGCCAAAATGTGTCAACCTGGCCAGGCAGCTCTGCTGCTTTTGGGCTGGAAATTCAGTTTCCAACCAGAGTCCAGAGCCAGCACAGCTCTTCCTAATGGGCTCAGTACTGTGGGCTGTAAATGTGTTCTCACCCATGGCAAAACGGTCCGTGCCTCTACCCCAGGACATTGGTCTTAAGAGATGTAATGTAATGGATGAAATCTTCAAGGGCAGCAGCTTAAACCTACTATTGAAGTCAGTATCAGGGAAACACAGATGGCAAAGTTTCTTGTAATAAATCTAAATGTTAACTTGGTGCAAGCGGACTTACCAACAGCTGCTTTGATAGAGTTACAGGTGCCTTGGGTAGCATAATTTTGCATTTCTCAATGGATTTTTTGAATGTTGAAAGTGTCATCAAAAATTTATTTAAATTTCCTTGAGTTTGACTTTCAATAGATTTTTTTTTTTCTTTTTTTAAATCGTGCATTGTTTTCAAGAGAAAGAAACTCTATCTGGGAAGCTTTGAAGGGCAAGAGGCTAGAATAATAACAAAAATAAAATGTGGGTTCACAAATTATTCATTTTATTTCAAAATATAAAGCAGAGAGCCGTGACTGCCTGATATTTGTGTTTATGCCTCTGCATGCAGAAGTGTGCTGACCAGGGAGGGAAAGTTTGGGCTCTGGAATCAATACTGAGCACTGAAGTAGCTTTTAGATGCTCAGCTCCTGCTGTGCTTGGTCTAATTTGCAGTTTGTTGAAATCCCATTCTAAATGCTACTGGAGGAGTCTGCTTTATCTCAGCAAGAAATCTAGGGGTGCTGGTAGTTGAAAATAATGGATCATCAGGAAATAAGTGTAGGGATAATGTATGCACGGAAAACTTCAGCCATGAAACTTGTTTTGGAGGAGGGTGAGCCCACGTCCCTGCTCATTTTTAAGTCTTAGAGATGAAATTATCAAACTGTTATGGGGAAAGATTGGGTGAAAGGATTGCATTTGGGTCTTATGGCTGAAATCCCAGTAAGACTTACTTTATTGATTTGAACCAGCGGACAAACATTCGTGCTCAAGCTCTCAGAACAAGTGGTCACCTGGGAGAAAGTCCCACTCCTCCTGAGCTCACTCCCTACACCAGGTTTTGCTTTTTGCAGCATTTTGAGAAGGGTCTCTGCAAAGCTGGACGGGTTGAGCCATATATGCTCTAACTATAAAACCTTCCTCATCCCTGCCAAAAAAGCACAGCAGTTACTGTGTTTTCCTTTGGCAAACTGATGCTTGCAGTAAAAGACATGTGAATGTTAGGCAGGAATCCCAGAGGGTGAGAAAGAGCCCTCACCCTTCGGAGAGGAGAACGTTTTGGTCCGTAAAACTTCCTCTTGCCCCACACTTTGGCAGCCCCATTTCACAGGGAGCCAGCGAAGACCATGGTAACGTTTCAGAAAGTTAAATGGAGAAATGAAAGGAGAAATTAAAAAGCTCCTACAGCCCTACTCCATTCATTGCTATAGCAATAATTCCCCCTGAAATTGGTGCAAAGAAATATTTTAGAAGATAATGCACTTTTAAAATGCAATACTGCTAGCAAACCCCCTCTCTCATTGTAACCCATGGATCTGTGAGGTTCTTTAATGACATTAATAAGGTTCTTTGCCTTCCTGAAGGAATTCTCAAGTGGCTGGGAATTAATTTAGCAACTCCTACCTAGCAGTTACAAGTGCGAATCTAGATGCACAAGTGCTTAAACAATAGAAATTTTAAGAACAGGTTGTACCTTGATATGAGCAAGTCCTCTGCCTTCTCTTACTGCTTCAGATTTCCAAAGCCCCCAGAGAAGTCAAAGATGCAAACACAACTGAAAGTCGCTGGCTGTCATTTGGATGTTAATTGCTTTTTTCACTTTTGAAAGTCCACACTGTACCGAAGCGTTAAGGTAGGAGAAACATTCCCAAGAGACATGTCCCAGCCATAGCTGTTTTATGTCACGGGCAGGACATAAAACAGGGTTTTGCTGAAAGACATTTTTGCTATCCACAGGGTGCAGCTACCTTCTTACAGTAACCGATGCCTTATCCATCTTCTCTATTTCTCTATAAAAAGAAGACATAAGAATTCTTTCCTACCTTGTCGGGGCACTGTTAGAGGCTGCGAGCTCCTCGCATACGACACAGTTTCATGGTGATAGCAGAGGTTCTGCTGGAATATTTCCCTTTGACCCATCCAAAACAGACCCTGGAGGTGCAGAACGGAGTATCTGCCTCTGTGCCTGCAAGGCTGTATAGTCCTTCTACACATCACATTTTTGCTCTTGTACACGCTCAAAAAACAGAGTCCAAGGAAACAGTGGGTTATTTGGCTTGGAAGTACTTTTTTTGTGCTATTTGCTGAGGTGTTAACCATATCTTCTGTGTTTACATGCCTGGCAACTAGTAATATTGTTCTAATCGCATGCCTTTTGACTAGGAGAATTTAGCTACTTTGTAAAGGCAAAAATATGAAGCAGCTCTTTTATATGCTGGCATTTCAGTATTACTGTGCTTTTTCTAGAGTAATTAAATAGAAACTGAGAAAACATTTAATTCTGAAGTACATTCATTTGTCTTAAGTCTTTCAAATAGCCTTATTACTGCACCTACTTCAGCTGAACAAATGGAAAATTCTATTCTACTCAGCCCAGGTTGAGCTAGTTATAGATTTAGGGGTTTTTTGCCTATCAAAATGTGATTGTTATTGGGATTTTCCTGTAAGGAGAAAAATCTAGGGCTTTTACCTCCTGCACAGAACACAATAGAAAAAAAAGAATTTAATTTCTGAGGCCAAACTAAAAGAGAATTGGGAGAATATTTCACTTTGGTATTCACTTTGGGATAAATTTAAATGTTGGAGGGTTGGATTTTTTTTTCTTTATTTTAAAATGGGAAAAAATGTGGTTGGCCAAGTAAAAGTTTAGTTCCCCTGAAATAAATGCACTTTTTTTATTTTGGGGAAATTCTTGTTGTTATTTCTTAATAAAGCTACATGTTAGTATAATTTTGAAAGTAAATGTTTAAAAGGTACTTGAATTTTTCCCTGAATTCTTCTTTGAGCTGAAACTAATTGCTTAATCCAATCCAAATGTTCAAACTGTTTCATTACTCTTGACTCAGTATTTCTCAGTGAAGGAGCTGTCTGGAGGAAAACCTTTCTGAGCCCCAAGAGAATGTGAATTCTGAGGGAAAATGCATGTGTGGGAGTTGCCAGGAAGGACCACATATGTCCCCAGGGCATGGCAGAGTGTGGAGGTCCCATGGCACAGGGGGCCAAGGGAAAGACATCTGGAAGTGGGGAGGTGGTTTTCTTGAAGTCAATAAGATCCAATATTATAAGATAATATATCCTATATAATATGGTTCTTGTAATACTATGTTATAGGATACTATATATAATAAAACCACAATGATAATGGGATAATTCCTATAATATAGCATATAATAATAATAAGAATATTCCTGTAACATAGAATATCCTATAATATAGGATATATGATATCAGGATGCTCCCATCCTGGGAAATATGAAGCTATGGATTTCAGGGTAATGAAATAATTCTTCCCAGGCCTCTGGTATCTTGTCATCATCTCTGCTTCTTCACTGTCAGTACTAGGATTTGCAAGAAGCGTAGAGAGAGTGAGAAAGAATGCAACATCTGAATCAGCTCAGCTCAGGCACAGTGACATGATCTAGGCAGAAAGAGCAAAACTAAAGGCCACCTGTACCCATCTGCATGTTCAGCTGCACAGGTTTTCGCCTACATGAGTCATTGACTTTTTCAAACTTCAGACTGAATAGAGCAAAATCTTGAAATGAACTACCAGTTTGATCAAACCAGTTTCTCGAATGAGGGAAATATTTTTCCTAAATGGACAAAACAAATGTTGCAACATTAGCAGAGATGTGTTTTTATGAAGTGAGGGTGGAGAGGGAGGCAGCAGACAAACTGTCAGTTGAGAATACGTGTATTGACTGTATTTTGTCAGAATAGCCAGCATCATGCAGAAGCCTCTTCCTGTCACTGGTTGTCAGTCCTCGGGGTAAAAGTCCAACAGCGGCTGCACACTTGGCAAGACCAGAGATGGCATTCCGGCTGGAATCCATTATTGTTCTCAGTCATAAACGAAATCATTACCCAGGGCAGTCTCAGATAGACTTTCTCCCCACTGCAGAATCATTTAAAGATGAGAGAGGAAAGCACAAGCATGAAAACCCATGATAATATATAGCTGCACTAAGCTTTTCAGTAATG
Source organism: Arenaria interpres (assembly GCA_013399435.1). Taxonomy (NCBI): domain Eukaryota; kingdom Metazoa; phylum Chordata; class Aves; order Charadriiformes; family Scolopacidae; genus Arenaria; species Arenaria interpres. The sequence goes on from VXAK01023553.1 coordinate 247,304, forward strand.
GAAAGTACGTGCTGTATCTCATTGATGTCCAACACCGGCTTGGGGTCCGTAGCAGCTCCTAGCAACACCTGCTACAGCAGAATCTCTCAGACACAGACAACCCACTGCGACGTTGTAGCTATGTCAAATGACATCCACCTTCTCACGGCTGCAGGGAAAAGAGGACTGTGGTTCAGTGCATACCCAGAAGAGATCTATTGCTGTGGCTCCTAGAGCACCCTCTTGAGCTCCCTGAGTGATGCAAGTCTTGAGTGGGACAAGTCCCTTCTCTTCATTGAAGGGCTTCGCTGTAAGGTGTAACTTACACCTGTAAGCCAAAGGAAGGGAATCTCAAACCCTGTGCTCCTTTGTTTACTGGCCAGACCTTAGCTAAAGCTATGAGTTTAACACACCTTGCCCCCAAATTTCTCTCAATCTCAGGGTCCCTGTCCATCAAGGATACCTTTAGAGAAGCCCCCAGCCACCATTTTTGGGCATGAGCAGTCATGGCAGTTCTTCTGTGGTTTTTGGTGGTTTAGTACAACAGCAGGAGAGGCCAGATAGGCTGTTTGTGGACTATGTGTAATGCAGTTTTGAATCTGTGCTGGAAAATGGGAATATTGGGTGAGCTGCTTAAGACAGATGTAGAGATGCTTTCTATTAAATATGCAGTCAGTCTTTATAAGTACAGTATACACTGTTCGTATTTCTAGCCTTTGAATTCGTCAGTACAATGAATGCAATTTAGATGGGTAATGAAAAGTCCTCTATTCTACCTTAAACTGGCACATAATTTTACCTGTCAACAATCTGCAGTACAGAAGGTTGTTTCTGAAATTCCTGGCTCTAGAAGTTACCGAGGTACTTATGAAAATGTATTTAACTGCCAGTGAGTCAGCATTCAGAGGTCTGAAGCTCATTGCCAGGAATTATGTGATTTACAAGGCTTGACTTCCAAACCTTGCGACTGACATAGCAAGAGAAAGAATAAAGAAACTCTCAAAATACAAAGCCCACATGCCTTTCAAATGCAAACCACAGTAAGAAAACAGTCAGTCTCTTGAGACGTATCTGCACCTGTCATTTAAAATCAGAGGGTAGTGGAGAAATATTCCATCTCGGTCATATTCGGTTTGGGGTCACACTTTCTTCACTGGTGTCAAGTCCAAAGATGCCACTGAACTAAAAAAAAGTAAACAGTCTTTAAATTTAACTGTACTAATGAAGGCCATTCCTTTCCTTTAGATGTGGAATGAAAGTGGTTGGTATATTACCAGCATCATAACAACTAATGGTATCTGCTTCAGGCAGCGCTATGTGAGTAGGGCAGAGGTGGCAGACGGCTACAGCAAAAACCTCAGTATTATTATTTAATGCTGATCTGCCAGTGGATCCCGGAAGCACTTTGTCCAGGCCCATTTCCAAAGAGGGCTTCCAAATGATGCCAGTGCTTTTCAGGTATAATTGAGACAATTTGCAAGCCCTATTTAGAGAATGAGATGGATGATTTACTGAGAGTGTTAAGGCAAGGGAAGTGACCCTTCCTAGGTTCCCCCCAGCCACTAAGCTGGATTCACTGGTAGCAGTCTCTTAGGGAAAGTAATTTTTCCTCCTGGCAGTGCCTTCAGCAGATGACTCTGTGCTCTTGGAAATAAGTTGCTGTTCTGCCTCATTTCCTTAGTTTCCTGGCTCTGTGTCCTACTTTTCAGACAGATATTTTTTCCTTTTCATTAGGGATGTTTGGTAAAGGTGTAATTCATACTTCTAGGAGCCAAAGCAGTAGCAGACCTATAAAACATGCAAGCGATGCAACCTTATGAGACCCCACGGCTGGAAGGGGGGGTCCACACTCTGGACTGAAAGACAAGACAAGGCAGAGGCTTGAGGCTGTAGTTTGCTGGGAAGCAGAGCATCCACACCTCGTACAAGAGCCCTGGCTGACCGAATAATGCTGTTCCCCTTAGTGTGGTAAGTTTTAGATTGGAGTGAGGCACATGGCAGCAAAGAACTAACCAAATTTGTGGCAAGCCTTGTAATTACTTTTTTATTTTGACAGTGGCATTTGGCACTTTTATTTGCCATCTGACTTGCTTTGCTGCAGGAGTTACTATCCTCTTTGCTGTGATTAGTAAATACCACTGAGGAATATGAAAATATGTAGAAAGTACTAGTAGCTCTTATATATACTGAATTTTCCTCTTGCTTATAGAAAAATTAGTTACTTGGCAAATTGCCAGTGTCATGTAGCCTGCAGTATCTTGCATTGCTATCAGTCCATTTTCAGACCTGGTTATGACATGGGAACAAGCTGGCTTTATCTTGTGCTAGCAGACAATGTCCTCAAGTTTGTGGTTACAGGTAAAGCCCCCATTGTGATTGTCTGAAAAGTTTAGCAGATTTTACTTAAGTAGTTTAGACTGGTATATGTGATTTGTCTGGACCCGAAAATTTGCCTGAAAATATATGTTTTGTCTGTTGTCTTTGACAGAAATTTGAGGTTTGCAGTGGGAGAGTGGCCATTTTCCCAAAGAGCTGTCTATTCTGTGGTCCCATCGTGTTCATAAATTCCTTGCATATTTCTTTTGTTTAGTCAATACAAACCTCCAGGGTCTCAATTACGTCTGTACAAATTAAAAGCCCTGCCTGTGCAAGGCATTAGAAGATGTAAAATAATTTGGGTGGACTTGCTTGGATTTTATCAGAACAAGAGAGGAGCTATTCTCAAAGGTGGATGCCAGGCCATTAAATAAAGAGGAATATGTTCAGTGCTGTGGTGGTAGTATGCCACTGGGGCTTTTCTTTCAAGCTGCAATATCCCAAGCCAAACATTAGTGCTCCATCTGGAAGCCAACAGGTGACCTGCCTAGGTTTTTCTGCAAACAGATGTTATAGGAGTCTTTAAGTGCTTTACAGATGAGAAAAAAGCCCAAACAACACTTCACATACAATTTAGTCTATTCTCAAAGCAGCGAAGTTGTCTATTTCTACAGCAACATCGTAACTAAGGTAAAATGAGTTTAGAAGGACACTATAGGAATCTTGTAGCACCAGCCAGAGGTCTGAGAGCAGTCTTCATTTTCTCTTTGTCCAAAGCAAACTGGTATTCCTTCATCATAATTTCATATTACACGACTTCTAGGTCTATTCCCATGCTGAACTAAGAAGCAAAGAAAAATGCATTTGAAACAAAGGAATATAAAAAATGACTTGGTCCAAACTCAATGAGTGTTAGGTATGAAGGATCCTTGTTTTCCACACTGATTTTGTGATCCTCAGTTTAGATCTCAACATTATAATATAGAGAGTGTGCTACTTAGAAATAACAGAATGAAATATCACATATAAAAAAAAGGTAGAGAAAATATTATCTCTGAAAAATATTGTACCAGAAATACACCAAAAAATGCAAAAAAAATACCTTTGTATGTGAGTAGGTAAATGTATACACATAAGCAACATGATCTTTATTGCATGTAAAACGATAATGTTCTTTGAAATCCTAAATAATCCAATGATAATCAATGAAAAAAGCAACCTGCTATATCAGGTCTCTGTGCATTTACAGAGTTGGAGGAGAGCTTGACATTTCAATAGACATTACATAGACCATTGACAGAACACTTGAAAAAGGCAGCTATAAATTTTTTTTTATCATGGCCTAAATTAACCATTTACATTTTATCCGGAGAGGAGAATTTCAGTTGTTGCATTAGATGTGACTACTGAGTTCAAAGAAGAAAACTTTTTAACCGGGACACCTTTCTATCTACTTTTGTTTTGGTGAGGGTTATTTATGTGCTTATTAAATCACCTGTTAGTAATCAAGTGAGGAAAGACAGGAAGGTAAACATGTTGGAAATTAAAATAGAAGGCATTAAGCAAGGTTCCCGTATTACTTGTATTTTGCAGAGTGCAGAATTTGGCTTTAACACTGCAACAAGCCACGAGAGACTCACCTCTGCAAGACCAGAGGGTCCAGCTGACTTCAGTGGACGCTGTGTGGGAAGCCACCGTGAGCTACCTTCAATCCTGGAAGAGTGTTCTAGAAGGATTTACTCCAAAACATGAAAAAAACAGGTGAAAATCTGAGGTGAGAACTGCCCCATCAGGGACCGACTCTGGAACCAAGCAGTGTCACTGCAAAACTCCATCTACCATGATTTCACTCCTGGGCTGGGAGGAGAGAGGGGAAGTTTCAGAGATTTCTCTCTCTTTTTGTTTCATAATTTTTCCAGTAAGATATTGACCCCCTTTCTCCCTTAAGAAGGGCCCTTGTAAATGAGCAGTATTTGTAAAACATGATCTAAGAAGATACATAGCACCCTTGTGTTTCAGGTAAATCTTATTTTATCATTGGGTATTTTGATGTAGCTTGGCCTTTTTTTGTTTACCTAATGCATAAATAACTTCCTATGGTGAACCAGCAGCCCCACTAACAATGGATCATATGGAATATCCATTTAACACCAGTTACAAATGATTATACATTTTAGCAATTTTGCAGGGCTGTTTGTCTCTAATTTTTTGTTGTTACATTATGGGACTTACTGTTACAACAAATCATCTGAATTTGTCTTGTGATGGGAATGATAGCTATCAACCAGATGCTCATTCGCGCACCAGAGGGTTACTGAGGAACAGGCACAAAAGGTAAAACAGCTCGAAGAGCCAACTCTGCTTTTAAAGCTAAGGCAAACCACTACGGTTGCAAAACACTGCAATACTAAGAAACTTTTTTCAGAGCTTTTGTGTAAAAAATATTTTAAAACACTAAATAATTGTGCTAAATGAGTTATTGATATTGAAAGCAAAAAAACCCACCCCTCAAAATACGGTATATTGTGACTGTCCCAATTGTCTATCACAAATGTTATGATCCCATTTCTCACTATTTATGCTCACTGTGGTTCTCAAGAGAGCAGTGAGCAACATGCCATTTTGGAATCGCAATTATCAAGGGCTTACGTAGTTTGATTATTAAAACAAAGCTGTTGCATAGCATGCTCTAAATGCCACTTCTGCCTCTTAGAAATTGACGTGATTTGCATTCCTTTTAATAAGTTAGGTATTTAATTACATTATAAATGTAACCTCTAATTGAAGCACCTTCTCCCAGTGGGCACAGCTCCTTGATGATTTTGCACAAGCTATCTAGAAGTAGATGCATGCTGCTGCAGGAGTGGGACTCTCACTAATAACCACTTAAACATCATTCTTGAGTGTTTTTGCAACTTAATGATCTTCCCTCAGGATATGTCTTAGGAAGATATTTGTTCTGCCTTAGTGTTTTGCCTTTTGCGCTTGTCCTCCACTTGTGGCCATTCGTGTGTGTGCACTTTTTTCTTTGATAGCTTTTGTTTTGCGTGCCTGGACGCCCACTGGTATCCCCGGTCTATAAAGGTGGATGCAAGTCCTCTCCATGGGTATTTCACATCAACGGTGGTATTGTTTTTTCTGAATCTATTTTGAATCTATTTAACTGTCTAAACACAGCTCAAATTTTAAATATCTATAATGTTACTGAAGCTATTAAGTGAGCTCTGATACCCCAGTTTGCTCTATGTAGTAACTCATGGACCCAATTTAGAAGAGCAGTTCCCTGCTGAGGTTGCTGGGTAAAACTTCATCGTAGTCTGAAGTCCTGTATCATTCTGACTGTTAGAGATTTAACGGCCTTAAATATTTACTTACCTTAGCCTCTTGACTAAGGTATAGTCTAAGCAGTTATTTTCTGCTTATCTATAATTTGTTGTCACTTCAGTAAGGAATTTCATTTTTTGTTTTTGTCTGTAAGTTTCTTCATACTTTTGCTGCCCAATTTAACTTCCAAGGTGGCTTAATTGATGCATTCAAATAACACCTGCCTGTACTTCTTATGCCGAGGGAGTGTTGTGAAATTGGTGAAAAGAGAGTATAAATCAATACATTTATCTACATTTACCTAATATTACTATTAGATTGCACATCATCGAGGTGTTATAAAAATAATAATAACTTGCGCTGTGTGATTGAAAAGCAGCTTTACAGTTTCTTGCCCTGATTCATGTTTCCAAGACTTACTCCTGTCCTCTGTGTTTGCTACCAGCTCTCCCGTTGGCTGAATATACAGTGTTTGGGACGTATTTCTTTGGCTTTAATTTACCATCTTTTGCCATGCTTCTCCTGGTTCTCATAGTAGGAGACAAATGATCAGGCATTTGCCCCATATTTAAATTCAATACAATGCAGTTTGCAGGATTAGGACAAATAAGGTAAACAAGAGCTGGTTGACCTGAGAAAAGTCCTATGCCTCAAAGAGAACTTCAACAAGGTCATGTTGAAGAAGGACAAATCATAACTGTTTATAGTTACTCTTACTGTATTCTGTAGGCAACACAAGAATCTTCTCAGTTTCTCTGAGAGACATCCAGAGATTAATTCTAATATGTATATATATATAGCTGATAGATTGCAATATTCTCTTCCCCCAAAACCTCTCATTTTGAAAAATGAAACCTGAATTTCAAATATGAGATAAGCAGCCCATTTAATTAGTTTAGAACTCTCCTATCTGTGGGCGGACAAATTCTATTTGTTTCTCTGAAGTATGACAGCTCCTTTTCACATAAAGCTGAGAATGTAATGCCATTTATTTTTCTTTCTATAAATTGTGTCACTAAATATCTAGTTAAACTCATTAGCAGAATAAATGAAGAAGTATGGGAATACCATTTCTGGAGGAGAAACTGCACAAAAACAGTCTGGCAGCTAAATGTGTGTTTGTAAACACTGGATCACATTCTCAACTGTGTAGCTTCATTGACTTTGATTAATAAGGATCTGGTCTAGTGGTTTCCTCTCAAATAAATATTAATGTACTCTTCATTTTATCTCAGAATGGTTCTCCCTGATACTGAATGCAGAAAGGAGGACAGCCGAAGCAAGGCTTCCTGGCTAAGACTTCTAATGGGGGCTGCGGTATTTTCAAAAATATTAAGGAATAAACCGTGCATATGGGACCATGAAGATGATCAGGGGGCTTGAGCACCTCTGCTATGAAGACAGGCTGAGAGAGTTGGGGTTGTTCAGCCTGGAGAAGGGAAGGCTCTAGGGAGACCTTATAGCAGCCTTCTAGTACCTGTAGGGGGCCTACAGGAGAGATGGGGAGGGACTCTTTATTAGCGAGTGTAGTGACAGGAGGAGGGGTAGAGGTTTTAAACTGAAAGAGGAGAAATTTAGATCAGATGTTAGGAAGAAATTCTTTCCTGTGAGGGTGGTGAGACACTGGAACAGGTTGCCCAGAGAAGTCGTGGATGCCCCATCCCTGGGAGTGTTCAAGACCAGGCTGGATGGGGCTTTGAGCAACCTGGTCTGGTGGGAGGTGTCCCTACCTATGGCAGGGAGGTCGGAACAAGATGATCTTTAAGGTGCCTTCCAACCTGAACCATTCTATGATTCTATGGAAGAGGGGCAGCTATTTTCGTGTGGGGAATCTCACTTCTTCACCTTTTCTGGGATATGGCATTATCTACAGCCAGCTTTGCTGTGATTAAACTGCTGTTTTTAAAACTTCATACTGTGCCTGATAACACATCTTTTGTACTTTTCAGCAACTTCACCAATCACATCTGCAGCTACTTTTAGAATACAATTAAAAGAGAGGAGTCACAAATACTTTTTGGACCGGTTATTCTATTTTCTCTCGGGATTTTGCAGTCATGCAAGTATTATACAATAGCCTCTGTGTAACCAGTAGCAGTCTCTAAACTTCAGGGCTATAAATGTGGTTTTGCTAGAGACATGAGCAGAGCCTAATGCAGGGCTGTGGAGGAGCATGGAAACATCTTGCTCATTCCTTATCTGCTACTGCTACTAATTAAACTTTTCTTGGTCAAATAACCACAGTGAAGCTGGATCAAGAATAAAGGGTTTGTTTTTTGGGTATGCCTGCTATAGACTTTGGTAATTCTCAAGATGTTTGCGGTGGCTTTTTCTTGGTGGTCCCTACGGCCGTTCACTGGGAGGTAAATTTCTCTGCCTGTGCACCACCATACCGTGTCAGCATTGTAGGTGTTGCTGCTCTTAGTGCCTTTTTTGTCTGTCGGATATTGCATATCTCTGTCTATCCACATTAAGTTTTCTACTCACTCCCTGAGCTGTTAGAGGATATCATTACAGAATTCAGCACAGCTGTGGGGTCATAGTGTAACCTGCACTTGGAAGACAGACGTGAGCAGCAAGGTAGGAAGCTCCTGACCAATACTGCTGAGAAAAACAAGTGTGTACAACATCTGTGCTGGGAAAGGGGAAACTGTCACTTAATGCTGGGCATGGGAAGTTCAGGGTTACTCATGGTACTTTATGCCGCTGGCAGGATGCCCTCTCCCAGCTGATCTCCACCTAAGGCATGCAGCAGGGGTGACTTGTGTTTTATGCAGGCTAAAAAAAAAAAATGCTAAATTTTTGTGCTTTGCTTGACTCCCTATGGCTTTCCTCTGTGTGCTTTTGCTGCATGACATATGGCTTTATTATGAGACCAACCTTCAGCTTGGGAAGTGTCTTTTCACTGCCTGGGACTTGTTTCACTCCCTCCTGCTGTCTGTATCTGTGACAGTTAAAATCATGTTGGTCTAGAGAATATCTAGGGATTGTTGGTGAAAAACCTCAGAGCTGAAGATGGCCAAGCTATTTTATTAGCAAAAGCCAAAGTGAATGTTCATATGGGACAGAGCAGTCACAGTGGTTTCCTCATGATAATTTTTTTTTCTCCCCAAAATAAGAATCTTCAATGTTGTGTGACTCGTATTACACCTGATTTCACTAAAACTAATTGAATGCACTGTGCCTTTCCGCAAGCAGTTTTGATTGACTTCTCTTTGTTCTCCACTTCAATCCAAAAGGCATTTACTTGTGCTAATTAATTTATTTGTGTTAATGAACAGCTATTGACTCATCCTTCTGTATTGCACTGAAATTTGAGGTGTGCTGCAAATCAGGCATGGTTTAGCATACCAGCAGAATAAAAGCATTTGGGGGCTTTGAGTTGATTATACGTCTACCAAAAACAAAGGCACTTAGGAAATTGAAAGTACTGAGTTCAGGCTGCTGGTAAGAGGAAAGCCCTTGTTTTCAGCCCGATGAGGCTCAGCTGTGTTTGTGGCACTGGCTGTTTACAGCCATTTATACTCATATACAGATTTATAAATAGTTTACAGAAATATCGCTGCAGTTGAACAAAGCAATCTTTATTTTTTCCAGAACTGATGGTATAAGCCGCTGAAGGCTGGGAAAGTTGTTGATAAAAGGAGTGAAGGAAAACCAGATTTGGCTGGAGCAGGATGTCATGCAGCTGTGAGGAGATGGACCTCGAGTTGCCCAGCCAGGAATTTGGGTGCCCTTGAGGATCTGTCAGACCAGAGCAGCAGAAAAACAACCTCTCCTTGGCTCTTGGGCTCAGAAGCACAACAGAGTTTGGATGTCCTGCAGAGGGAGCATTTTTGTTGTGGTTGCTCCCAGTTGGAGGAGCTGCCCCAAAGCCCCTGCCACCAGCAGAAGAACATTTGAGCATGGCTGAGACAAAATGCCCACGATGTATATGAAAAGAGGAAGCTTTCTAGTAGTATCATCAGCTGCCTCTCCCCCCATCTGCCCTTCTATTGATAACGCAGAGGCTCAGGCCTGATCACTCCCAATTTTTGTTTCATTCCGTTTCTCACCTTACAAACATCCTCCACACTGAGCTGGCTGGTCCCACAAGTGAGAGATCTTGGAGGGCTGCAAGAGGGCTTGGTGGGCTCTTCTGCCTCTCTTAGATACCAAGTGATAGGTAAATGAAGTGTCTTTGTGGGTACAGACAATGCAAATATAGGTCCTGTGCAATTGATATGAGAGAAAAACAAAAAAAAAAAAAATCAGTTACTGTTATTAGTTTCCATGGCTTCAAAGGTGATCTTTTCCCTTTTCCTCTTCCCCTGGTGAACCTCAGAGCCTCATCTCTGTCTTGGGTGATTCATATTGGTAATTTTTGATGTTTTTCACCCACATGCCTTGGGTACCACGCCAAGGATAACCCACCTTCTTGCAGGTGTTTGCAGTGACTGGATGGAGGCTGTAGTTTGGTGCCACGACAAGCAGCTTGCCTGCAGGTGGCACATTATGGTGAGCAGCTATACTGTACTTTTCCTACAAATATACTTTATAGTTGAAGAATGGCAAAGATCTGGGATAGTTGAAAAAGGGGAAAGCATGAATGGGAAGAAAAGTAGAAGTCTCAGAAGCACCAGAGGTGGGGACCTGCCCATGGAGAGGAGGGCTGAGCTGGTTATTGCCTCTTGATGCTCAGCTGTTCTAGCGGGAGAAGACAAATGATGATCTCTATCAGGATGAGAGTCTTAAGAAGAACAGAAACTCTCAAACGTGGATGGGTTAGGACAAGACTTCTCTTTTCCTTCCCCACCACGGTGAACGTGAGTAGCAGCATAAGCCAGCAAAACCATGCCAGGTGTACGATCGAGTTTAAAACTTACTGTTGACAATAAAGCCAAACAGTATGATCCAAATGATGCTTGCTCTGGGCAGGCTTCCAAGCTGTGTGGGAAGTGGGTTGGAAAGTTGCCAGGTGAGTACAAAGTGCAGATGTGCCGACATGAACCTCAGTGCTTTACCATGCAAAGAACTTAGCAGAGTCTCACACAGGCATATAGAAGGTACCGTGTTTCGCCAGCTACTACAAAAAGCTTAGCTTTGCGTGCACACACATTCACAGGTGGTAACCGATGGTTTCCTTCCACTGCAGCTGGCAAGATGTGATTTCATTTCAAAGCTCTCCACTTTGTGGCAGGAATTCCCTCCTCTGGCCCTTCTTCCTGGGTTAACTGCCCACTACAGGGGAACACTTTGTCCTTTCTGACATAGAGAGTACCGCTTTATGGTTTTGGTTCCTTTAAAATCTGATTAAGATACTTTGTGGAGGTCAGTTTTCTGAGGTGGAAAGGGCATCTCTCTCTGTCACGTAGTCTGGTTAAATTGAGCACCATCGTTTGGGTAGGTCTGTCTGGCTGCTCACTTGGGGATGTAAAACAGCAGCTTTCGTTTCCAAATTGTTTTGTATTTTGTGGAATTGTTTCCATCTGAGAGGCTTTAAAATAACATAAAATTTAAATGGTGGCATTTTACATTTATTTTGTCCAAATGTAAATGTTTAAGCTGTTAGGCAGCAGAGAATCAGGATCAGAATGAAACTTTTTACTTACCTGTTATTGAACAAAATCCCCTGAGGAAATACAGTTATAATTTTATCTGTCTCTAAATTTTCCACTCTGCCTTTAATCATATTTCTTACAATACTTTCTCTCTTTTCCCCAAAAATTTTAAGTTCGTTCTTGGTTTTTCTTTTTTTTTTTTCCCCAGTTTCTACAGTAGAAAAATTGGCAAAACCCATTGTATTCACATTAATCTATTGCAGGCAAAGAAATCAGCCGGTTACTACTTCTAGAAACCAAGTCATGCAAGGTTATCTTATGCGTTCAGCAATTGACAGAATTTCAAACTTCTTGTTACCAGGAATTGCAACATTTCAACTTACCCACTTTCTGGGAATGTCACTTTTTCCTTGTGCTCTGCAAAGTGGGTGAATGCATTTCTATTTATGGAACAAATTAGAGGTTTGCTTGACTATTGATTAGCTAACTTCAGAATCTGCTTTAGGGAGGTAAAATGTACTATCAGCACTTGAAGTTCAACAGTGTAATTAATAAACGTTTAGAATTAGCCTGATTTTTGAAATAATTTTGTTTGAATATTTAGTTAATTGCTAAGGTTTCGTTTGTTTAAATTAGGCAGAGAAATTTTGAGCATCACAAGCAAATAGAGCATTACTGAATGCTTTCTGCCCTTTGAGCCTTTGACATACCTGCTTTGCAGCTTGAAACCTTGATTGCCACTTAATTAATAGCCTTTTTTGCCATATAGCCTCTGGGTCATCCTGCATGAAACTACTTTCACTTTATTGCTATTTTAGAGGGTATAGGAATGAAGGACAAAACTAGTCCACTTCAGCTCCATCCTTCTGATTTTTCCCAGATTTTTCATATGATGGAAAGTAAGTACACTTCCAGAACACAAACTTGATGCTTAAGAAGCAAATACAGTGAGGGCACTGCTGTATACACATTCTGTGTATGTTCAAGCCATTTGGGGATTGAATGACTCTGTGGGATTATTTTTTTGTGGTTTTCTGCTCAGCGAACCACACATGAGTAAATGTGAATTGTTAGTGATGTTTGAAAAAGTGAGAACTGTTGTTCACGTGTCAGTATCTACTTGCACGGGCATGAATCCCAACCACTTTTATCATAGAACAAATACTTTAAATTTGAAATTATCAAAAGTCTGTTTGTGAACTTAAGATCTATCAGAATTTATTGGTTATCTAGATGAAGACAGGTTTGTTTCCCAATTAAAGTATAGATATAATTTTTATCTGTAGAAATACAATAGAAGGACATGCTTATGCTTATGTGTCAGATCTTCACCCTGGAGGTGATAGTTGTTCATTGTGGTAGTAACCACAGCCAGGGCATATATGCAATATAAGTTGGGTAGGATGGTTTGGAAAAAAAAAAATTATGTAAATTTTGCCATTAGTTGAGGTGGTCTATTTCTTTCAGCCTGAAAGTCCTAGAAGCTAAATTACTACAACAGTGGAGCCTCATTTTACTTACACAGGTGGCTAGGAAGCAGTTGGATCATGCTTTAGTATGGAGAAGTTAACCTGCTAGAACAGGAGTTTTTATCACTCTCTTCTAGTAAGAGAGTTCTGTATCATTAGTGGTCTGTTGGAAGTTGCTATCAAAGGACACATGCTTGAGATGTTATTAGGCTGTTCAAGCTACATTGGTGCTTGGCTACTGCAGGCTTTCTTTTAATCAGAGAGGCATAATTACAGCTTCACCATTGGCAGAAGAAAATCTGGGCTCTGAACTTGCATTTTGCATATTTGTATTTATTTCATCCGCTCCCTAATTCTTGTCAGTGGGAGATATGGGGTTGGAGGTCCAGCGGAGACCCAGTGGGTTGAAAAGTTCAAAACCATTAACTTTCAGTGCAGCTTCAAGTACCTCTTCTTAGCTATGATGAATATATGGTTCCCTGGACCTAAAAGAAAGATAAAGTCTAGAGGTCCTTCAGTAGTCATTAAACAACAGCTACCTTCACCTCTGTCAATGCAAAAATCTCCTCCACAAGGATGTTGGAATAAATACAAGGCACACAGAGAGGGGCTGGGTTTTGTGAGTTTTTTTAGGCCCACAGACTAAAGTTGTTGCTAAACCTTCATCAAGGAAAAATGTCGGATGCCCATAAGTCATCTTTAGCACATTCAAGTGCAAGGACAGTGAAAAAGTAAATGAATGCTTTTTAGATACAAAGTATGTTTGCATAGCTGTAGAAATCTGGCAAGCAGATGGCAACACATTGAATTTCAATAGGAAATCAGATTTGCTAAAGCATTGTTTGTTACCAGGTTGCTCTTGAAGAGACTGATTATGATGACTGATAGGAGTCCCAGCAATGAACCCCTTGCTCAGGCTGGCAAGCTGTTGCTCACGTGAATAGCTGTAATGATTTCCGTGTACTGGCTTTCTCCCCAGTACAAGGCAAGCGTAGGAGCTGGTCCAAATCTTTACTTATAAATCAATGTGCAGGTCAGCAATATTTTTCTCTGAGGAATGGCAGATGATAAGATTAAGAGTTTAATGGTAATTAGCTGCACGTGCTTAACCCATGGCGAGTAAAGCATGGTATGACTGAGCAGGCATTGGGCTCTGCTGAGCTGTGCTTTGTTAAGCACAAGCTAAAAACATGCATGTGAAACGCTGCCCAAGCCCAGCTTTAACCTTTTCTGAGGCATGAAAGAGCCTTTTTCACAGGAAAATCCCATCTGCAGAAAGTGGGGGAGTTTCAGCAGGGAAAGCACAGAGCCTGGTACAAGAAATAGCTTCAGAGTGGGAGGATATCTGAGAAGTGTGCCTGGGATGCAAAAATATATCCAAGAATCTGGTGAAATCCTTTCAAGAGGTGTTGGAAAAAAACAGGAGAAAGTCCAAGTGGTTCTGAGACATCACAAACCAGAGCAATGCTATTTTCTCAGAACCTGGGACTCATGGCACTATCTGAAAAATCTTGTGTCTTGTGTGGTGTTGTGTAAGGGCAGAGCACAGCTTAGTCCATCACTGTATACTTCATCAGTAGAGGCTATGGGAAAATCATGAAAGTTTTCTGTGAACGGTCGCTTGCTTTTAAAGTTCTTGCTGGTTAAATTTAGGGAAGAACTGAGAAGTGCTGTTTCTGTCAGTCTAACTGAAGTTTAGTTATGTCTTTGTGGCAAGTAAATGTTTTTCATATATTTAGGTATTTTTGAACTCCTTTCAAGGAGTCTTATGTGAAAAGTGTCGGAGAAAAAAAATCCATCCATGTGATAGGCTTATGCAAGGGTACCTTAAGTCCTCCCATTCTGTGAGAGTTTGTGCTTCAATTGGAAAATATTTAGGGCATGAAGAAAGAGAAACTACAGACCACTTGTATAAGAGAAGGAATATTTTAAAACCTCTAAATGCCATCTAGGCCTTGGAGGTAGTTATTATATGGTGAATTCTCAAAACTCTTGGAGGAGGGACAAGGAGAGCATCTGTAGACAACAAAACTGTTGGTCTGAGATGCCATGGATCTTTTCACAACCCTATATTTTGCTATTTCTTCTAGGTCACATTTTACTTTGTCTTTTGTTTCTTAGGAAGATCTTGGATATTTCTGGGACTCCTAAACTCAGTGCTGTTCCAGACATAGCTTATTGCAGGTGAATCATTCTTTGGGGAGTCATGCATTCACTACTTTGTAGACAGGGACACTGGAACAGTTCCGCAAAACAGCTGAGGTATCACTTCCATAGGCAAATGCACAGTAAGGAAGGGGAGAGGAAGTGAGGAAGAGGTTAACAAATAAAGTGATATGGACTAAAAGTTTTGAAACACCTTAAATTAACATTTTGGAGATAACCTCGGGCCTCCAGCGATCCCTCATATACCTTGTATAATTATTTCTCTCAACTCTTATTTTTGGGACTTGACTCCTCATCAGGCTCAAGGATCATCTGAGGATTTGACAAAGCAAATTGATGATAGTTCTGATTAAGCTCCCTCACATTTTTGCTAAAATTTGATGAAATCACAGGACTTTTGTCTTTTAAAAATACATTGGGTTTTTTTTCCCTGTTTCCATTTTCAGTAAGGTGTGTACATTTGTGTTCTCCATTCATGCTCCTTACATGAAAGGTAGTAATTTCATTAACAATAAGAATTTTCCAGAAAGACCTATGTCACTTCTTGCTTTTTTATCCAATATGGTGTTCTCAAAGACCGATTAAACAAAAAAGGTCAGATACACAGTAATTGAGGTCAGAAGAGACCTGTGCAGTCATCTATTCCAACACTCTGCTCAGAGCAAGGCTAGCTTCAGCATTAGGTCAAATTTTTCCAAGACTGGATATTCCACAGCCTCTCTCACAATTTGTTTCCACACTTAATCTTCTTCCTTGTGAATTTTCTCCCTGCATATCTAGTTGGAGTTTCCCTTTTTTGCACTTTGTCACAGTTGCCTCCTGTCCTGCTGTTGTGCATCTCTAGTAAGAGTCTGGCTGTGTCTTCTCATTAACCCCTTATTAGATAGTTGAACCTGGCAACTAGGTCTGCTCCTGGCCAGGTTGAAGAGGGCAAGTTGTCTCAGCCTTGCCTTACACATCATGCTCTAGCCCCAGTCCTGCTGTACTCATCACTGGTGAGGCCACACCTTGAATACTGTGTTCAGTTTGGGGCCCCTCATGACAAGAAAAACATTGAGGTTCTGGAGCAAGTCCAGAGAAGGGCAAAGAAGCTGGTCAGGGGTCTAGAGCACAAGCCTTACAAGGAGCAGCTGAGGCAGCTGGGGTTGTTTAGCCTAGAGAAAAGGAGACTGGTGGGCGACCTTATAATTCTCTACAACTACTTGACAGGAGGTTGTAGCAAGGTGAAGGTTGGTCTCTTCTCCCAAGTAACAAGTGATAGGACATGAGGAAATGGCCTCGTGTTACAGCAGGGGAGGTTTAGATTGGATATTAGGAAAAATTTCTTCACCAAAAAGGTTGTCAATTATTGGAACAGGCTGCCCAGGGAAATGGTTGAGTCATAACCCCTGGAAGTATTCAAAAGATGGGTAAATGCGGTGCTTAGGGATGTGGTTTAGTGGTGGTTTTGGCAGTGTTAGGTTAATGATTGGACTTGATGATCTTAAAGGTCCCTTCCAACCTAGATGATTCTATGATGCTATGATTCTATATGGCAGCATAGTCTTATTTCCCCAAATTCAGGCATAAATGAAATGGAGATAAAATTAGGTGGACTTTTTGCTGACTTTTAATCATGGGAATATATTGCACTTAGACTTCGATACTAATATTTTCCACTGAGGGCTAATGTAACCATTAACACTTCCAACTGTCAGCCTTTATAAGCAAACTGTGGGTCAGTATAAGGATTGGAGTCACTTTTTAAGGGGTGTCAGTTGCCTCACTTGAGTGCAGTAGAAATGAAGATAAGTTCAGGAGTTGGCACCCATGATTGTTCCTAGATCCTGCTAATGATGGCAAATCTCACCAATCTCCTGCTGTCAAACATTTCAAATTTGGAAGCCTGAGACTAGTCTTGTAATTTGAACGCCATGAACTCTGCAACTGCGGACAAGAGTCGATGGTGTAAATACCATCACCACAGCTGACAGTGCTGATGGATGGCATTGTCTTGGATCCAGCTGTCCCTATTAAAAAAGACATTATTAAAGAATATGGGCTGACAAAATGCATACTAATTTAAGCTTCCCAGAAAGTCATCATGTGCGCTGCGGGGGAAATTCAGTATGCTACGATAGATCTTCAAATCTCTACCAACCTTCCTGTTTCCTGTATCTAGCTAGCACTGTACTGGTCTCCTGTATTGCAGAAAATACTTCAATTTGTCTTTCTTCCTGTGTATTTCCCTGTGCTGTCACAGCTACATCCAGCCTTATGCCATTGCACAGGGGTAGAGGGACTGATGGCTGCACTCCTGGACTCACAGCAAAGGATTTCTGGGCAAATCATGCCACAAGCAGAATCTACCTCTGCAGCAGGTGTATTTCTGTGGACCATGTTGCCAAAGCCTGCCTGGAGTCATGTAAGTGTGATACAAAGTTGTGTGAGCTTGTATTTCAATCCTCATTTTCATCAGAAAAAAAAAAAATGAAATGTGAGAAGAACTTTAATACGATAGAAACGGTTTCAGTTTTGTAGCACAAGAAGAAAATTCACATGGGAAGATACGAGTTCAAATTAATTTAAATCTGATCATGAAAGACTGATGGAGGGCTTCTAGTCAGAAAGGCAGCTCATGGCCTGCCCGTTCATGCCCTGCCATTCGCAGAGGTGGTTCCACGTGAAAGACACGGCAGAGTCCACCATTTTGTTTTCATGTGCAGTTTGACAGAAGTCACTGGAAATTACCCCCATCGGTCTGATAGGATTCCTGTGGCTAGCAAAAGCAGGAACAATTCAATATTATAAAGTATTTATAAGTCCCTAAGGCACATTTACGGATGTCCTTGGCAACATCAATTTCCAGCCTGTTAATAGCTTTAAAAGCTAAAAGCAGAACTGTAGACCTTTTCTAGGCTCCGAAAAGCAGCAAATGCTGACAGACAAGTAGTGAGTAGGCAGATCCCTCTCTGCCCACCTCTGATAACAATCAAGTCGCTGTATTGTGCATTAGCTTCAGGGAATGGATTAGCCCTTTTGGCAGCCCACTATAAAGCACTTTGCAGTAATCTCAGTTTGAGATCTCAAAGGCATGAATCATCCAGGTCAAGTTTAAATTGCGCTTTGAGGGCCAGATCCTTATCTTGCTTACGCCACGATGAATAGAGAGCTATTGCGTTAGAGCCAATGTTGTTACACAGCCATGTAGAATCACTATGCAGATAATCAGAATTGGTCCCTAAGGGTGAAAAGTTGGCATACTAGTTAAAATTAGCTGAGGGAGGAAGTACAGGTTGCTATATATAACATTAAAGAATCAACCATTTCTAACATGGTGAGGAGCTTTCTTAAGGAAAAGGAAATGATCCAATTTCAACTAAATGTTTAAGGTCTTTACTGGGTAGGTTCCTACTGATTTCACTGGACCTCTTCTAATAGACAAATTATAAGCATTTCTCAGGTAGACATGAATATTTGAGCTCATGCATCTTCCCATCTCATAAATCCACGCCCATCTGGTTTGGGATGAGGGCTCTTCTGGCCACTTCTTGTTAGTACATGAAAGGGGTGGCAGACAGTGGGCTGCTGGATGTCTTTACCCAGCCTGTTTTCCACTCTCCACTCACATCTGATAGGTCCCAGAAAAAGAGGACTAACGTGACACTGGGTGTGGGGATCATGTCTTGGGGCTCTATTGGCCTTGTAGGCAGTGTCTTTGGCGTTTTCCCTGTTTGATCAATTCTGAACCTAGTGACTTCAGTCCAAGTATGCTGCAGGCAGCATCCTCTGAAGGAGCCATATATTTTTCAGTTTCGTATCATCTAAAGTATATAGCACTGAGCTGGTTTTCAGTCACTAATGTCTAGGGGGGAAAGATGTGAATACTTTGGCCTCCTCAAACCTGCTCTCATTAATAGCTGGCAGGGCACATGTTTACATATTTTTGAGGCAGCTGACCCTGCAGCCTTTCTCCCTTCTCATCCCAACCTTTCCATTTAAATTGCTTGCATTTTTCTCATTTGTAAGTTCCCGGTGAGCAGAGCAGATTTATTCCACTAGAGGAGAGAGCAAAGTGCTAATGCAAGAATTTGCTAAAGAGTAGCACACGGCTTTTCCTCTGCAAACTGGTCGCTCAACCTGTCCACCCTTTTCTGAAGGTATGCTTTGGAAATAATGTGCTTAAAAGCTGACTGAATCTCAAGAGCTTCAAATGCAGAGGATGTAAACATTGTCCAGAAATCTGAAATGGAACAAGATGCTGCTCTGCCCAGAGACCTGGAATAAAAGCAGTGTGGCTCAGAGGAGCTTGCAGGGGCCAGGTAGTCCATGCCCTGCCTTGCAGCAAGCTCAGCTCTTCCTAAACTGTTACTAATAAATATGAGTCTCCCCTGTTGTTAAAAAATCTCCTGTGGGGGAGATTCTGCTACCTCCTGAAGCAAACTGTTCTGGTATCTACTTGTCCTCAGTTGCCTATTAATATGTAATGTCCCCAAGAAGCTGGACAGGTCTAAACCTAGGATCCCCTACTTGTTTTTTCTGTTGTGATAAAGATGGTTTCAGTCTGCACTAGAATACTAAATTTTGAAGGCTTATGGGGAGAAGACCAGAGCTCTTGCTTCACAAATCAAACACATTCTCTGACTTTGCAAGCAAAATGAAGAGGGTCCCCCAGTGATTCTGAGCTCAAAATACTTGCAAGGCAAGCCTATGGAAGCTGTAATTTCTGCAACTTCCAGTCAAGCTCAGACTTCTAGGGTTGTTAGGCATCTGGCTGCGCAATGGGGAGTCTGTCAGCCTTGTGAAATGCATCTTCTAGGCTCTGCCACAGACAGTGCAAGAAAGGTGATGGAAGGGCAGGCGCATTTCCTTTGGAAGGCTAAATTAAAGCAGTGTGTTCTGCTAAGTATGCAAATTATTGAATTGGCATATTCATGTGGGTGGAAAATAAAGTCCAGTTTAAAATTGCTAACTAAATTCTTAGAAAACTACCCTCCCACCATGTGTTTATCAAATACCGCTCTGATAGTTTGAGAGATGCTTTTGCATGGATTTGCTGGATCACAGTACAGATGCAAAATTCCTTTACATCATTCTACAAGATCATTTCTGTTTGTGTTTTCTTGTAGCAGCCTCTATACAAGCAGACTCCCACTTCAGCTTGAAAGATTGCCAGACAAGAGCCTTTCTGCATGTGGGTTTTGTGGGAAATGATCTAATAAATGGAGGGAAAATACTGAACTTTGTATGTGTGTGCAGTTTTGTGATAGTGTATCCCTTATTTCTTGCAATGTAATCAGCTTTCATTATGATTAATACTGCACTGCCAATGGAGCAAACTGCCTGCACACAGACATTCAGGGAAACAGCTCGTTGAGTGGGTTCACAGCTCTTGGGTACACTTTCCAAGAACATCAAAGAAGCAGTTAGGCCTTTTTAGTTTGTCTGTTTTGCAGCCAGAACACCAATATTTACGATTCAGCACATTCTTTGATCCTTCTATTAATGTCTTCATACTGGCTGACAATGTTTTTGCAAAAGTTAAAAAGAGACCTCAGCTACAGCAAGAGCTTTTGCCTGTGGAAATAAACACTGCTGCTTCTCAGCTGCAATCAGTGCTGCTTCTCAGCTGCCATTCAAGCCCAGGGTCAGGAGGAGCGTTTGCACGCTGAATGCGAGAGCACTTTCTTTTCTGCTTACACTTTGTTCTGTCTCACAACACTTGGAATTTAAATGCTTCAATCAGTGACCAGGTTCTTCTTTGTTTTGTTGCTAGAAAATGTCATCCTGCCCCCCACCCCCACAATCCTACGATATCTACAAAACCACAAGTGGTTTCTTTACAAAAAATGGGAGGCAAAGTTGTTCTCTCTGATGCTTGGGCAAGAGAAAGCGCAAACAAATGCTGCACAATTACATAAAATGAATTGGATGAGAAGGCAGGATATGTCTTAGCAGAGTGCAGACAACTCAAGAGGGGGACAGGACTCTCTTTACTATGCAATTGTTACAAGATGTTCCCTCTTCACTACAGTGGAAAGAGACAGAGATGTAGCTGTCAGGCATAGTCTCCTTCATCTTCACTACCTTCATCCTCAGCACTAGAAAACATGTCAGAAAAATATACACATACATGAGTCCTTTAGCAAAGGAAATCTATTTGTAATTGGGTTCATTTATTTAAGGCCTCTTTTGAGTAATTCAGCTCCTTTCTGGACCTTAGTGAGGGTCTCTACTTCAGCATCTCCCATAGCACCAGCAAGGAGTATCTGGGTGATGGTTTTTGGCTGTTTGTACGAAAGCTCCATGAAAGGAGCAGAGAAGCAAAAGACGCAGGAGAAAATACTGGGAAGGCGAGAACAAGAAAAGGTCAAGAAGAACAAGTATGGGTGGACCATGAAGGTGCTTGAAAGAACTCAGGGTAGGCTTCAGGCCCCCAGTTAAATCACTGATATATGAACACAGATGTCTCTATATGAACTAGGTGTTTAAAAGCCTGTTAGACTTAATGGAGACGAGAGGGCTCTAGAGCTGACCAGGTATTGAGGGAAAGCATTTACCCTGGAGTTTCTCTGCAATAACAAGGCAGGTAGGTCTCAGTCTGCGCCATCTCACTTGTTAAACTTGTTCAATTCTTGCTATTTATCTCCTCATTCTCCTTTTCCTCCTCTTCTCTTTCTTGGTTTTCATTTCATATAGTTTACCAAGTACGTATCTGAAACGGATTAGAGACCTACAAAGATAAACACCACCATCAGTTCACTATATAGCCACATAACTAACCTTTAAAAATTTGCAGGCTGTATCCCCTTCTAGTTACAATCTGTGGGTCACATTGTGAAACAAAGATGGTTTCCATGCACAGCACTCTACCTCTACTGAAACATTTTGCTTTTTGCCAGTCTGTTTGCCCATTTGCTTGTACTGGGCATGTACACTGGTATTTTGCAACAGTCTGTAGATCACCCTTCCATGTAAACCGTAACGGGAAACACTTCTGTCCTGACAGAAGAGGCATCTATGTTGTGGAGAATGGATCCACTCAGTACCTAAAACTAGGCTTATATTAGGTGAATACTTGCTTTGCTTACCAGAAACACAGTGCTATAGAGTCCTGGAAGATACATCCCTCGCCAGGAAGTGCTCTCAAAATAATTGCATCAGCCTTTTATGTACCCTGAGATACATAAAAGACTTTCCTCTCAGTCTTCTCTAAGCTAAAGAACTGCATTTCTTTCAACTGCCCCTCACAAGTCATGTCTCTTTGGGCTCTGATTATCCTTGTTGCTCTCTTATTGACATGCTGATTGCTCCCATCTTTATTTAATTACAGTATTCTGGAAGAGAGGCAGGATTCCTGCTGAGGCCATGCCAGAGCTAGAAGGAAGGTGAGGGTTGCTTCACATCTTGCATAAAATGCACCTGTTTCTACATGCCAGAAGGAGGCAGATAGATACAGTGCAGCTGTATGGCACTGAAAATCTCATTCAATTTGCAGGTCCGACCTTCTTCTCCAAAACTTAATGTTTATCAAGTCCTTTCCTGTTTTCTATTTGTGCAGCTGATTATTCTTACCTTTTCACCTGTCCTTGCTGAGTTGCATCCTATTTATTTCAGACTGCTCCTCCAGCTAATTAAGATATTTCTTTCCTTTTAATTCTACATCCAGAGAGCTCGCAACTCACATTAAATTTCAAATTGTATACAAATTGCATAAAGAGCACTCCCCACTCTCGTATGAGTCATTAATGGAAATGCTGAAAAATGCCTGAAGCAGGCTGGATTTTTGCAGAAAACCACAGGACATCCTACTAGTTTGACAGTGAACACTGATAATTTTTGGCATAAGGTTTTCAGGCAATTGTATATGGCTTATAATATTTTCAGCTAGGGCAGTCATTTAGAAAACACGGTATAAGTACCTCCAGTAGAGTATTCAAGCTACTTTAAAAACTTTACTGTTAGATAGCAAAATGCCTCCTTTTTACCTGAATGCTGTTCAGCAGAGAGTCAGGGACTTTTTGACATTACTGGCAGTAGTAACTTAGGAAACCAAGCCCGGGAACCCCTGATCTACAGGACATTCCTTAGCTGGTTTGGAAAAATGTCAAATGAGTCAACTTTTCACACCATTTTAAGTAAAAATACAGCAAATCACATCCATTCCCTTCAAGTGTTTTGGGTCCATTGTAGAATAAAATACTTTATTCAACATCAGTTTGTCTGGAGAAACTCGTGTTGCTGTCACTGGCTTTTTAGGGGCTTGTAAATTAGTAATTTTGCTGCAGTATTTCAAGGAGCATTGGAGTTAGGCTGACTAGGTTACACTTTTGACACTTCTGCCTTCCTGCTCCAGTGGTTTTTTTTTCGTTTGTTTTTTTTTTTTTTAATAGTTATGCAATATGCTTTTTCCAAGTTTTCTGTTTTCACCTATCCTCCATAATTCTCAAAGCCAATAATTGTCAACTGCCTGAGATTGTATGACTCGGTACCCCATGTGTGTCAGTGTGAGTTCCACTGGGTCAGCCTGGGCCAGGAAATGCAGTTTATAGAAGTGTAACATAATTTAGGTTACAAATAACTTCTGGAGGTCATCTATTGCAATTCCTTCTCACAGGGCCAGCTTGAACTTATCTAAGTATTTTCTGCTTTTTTTTTTTTTTGGGTCTCCTAATCAAGCTTAAGCTCTCTCCTTTTTATTACTAAGGTTAATTGTAGCATCCATTTGATTACTATTAAACTCCAGAGAAGACTAAACAAAACAGAAGATAACACCAGAAAGCTGTTTATTAGCTTTCTGCTCTCACAGAATGATGAACCAGGTCCTTTTATCTTCTTCTGAGGAATGTGTTCTTTGAATATTTCCCTGTTTCTGTCTGTTTCTTTGTCAAAGGAAAAAAGTGAACTACTTTTTGGTCATCTTGCCTCTACATAATCCAGCAACTACCTCACGCTCCTGAGTAACTTGAATTACCAAAATAGTCTTTTCATGACATTCCAAAAGTAAAAGTATTTAGAAGTGCAACTGAACTATTCAAAGTCCTATTCTTCACAGCAGTGGCTCCTATTTCACTCTGTATTTTTCCCCAAAGAAACAAATACTAAACGATTCACATTCTTTTCAATGTAAAGATAGTTGCTCTTTTCCTTACATATTTCATCAAGAACCTTACTGTTTGTTACTGCTAATTTTGCCCTTTCTACCTTGTTACTCATGTAGTCCTCAAAAATGCATCAAGAACGTACCTCTTAAAAAAAGTCTGATCATAAAACTCAAGTCACTTTTCAGTGGGGTAGCTTTAAAATTAGACATAACCCCAAAATTTAGCTAAATTTGTTCTTAATTGCACTGCTAGCTCTTAATCTGTTTAAATATACAGCGTTGAGGTCATTTTCCCAGAATTATTGAAAATCCTGCTCCTGTTTTTCATCTGACAAGAGTTATTTCCAGGGTTATCACCTTTTGACAGACAGTTGGATAACAAATCTTATTTGTATTAACCTCTTTAATATAGTAGAAAAGTGTGTTACAGTGTGGACTTTGGAAGCTCTTCTTCAGGTTTGATCTCTTTCAGAAAGAAATCAATATAATTTCTAACTATTTGATTTTGAATGAGATCTCTGGACATTAACATTATTAATGAAATGTATTATCACTGCATTGATTTTTCCCTGGGAAAGAATGCTGGTACACACTTTGAACTGCTCTGGATATCTTCTGGGAATAACACCACTCTGATCTCGTAGCAGCCAATACGCACACCCATAGCAGCTAGTTATCACTACTGCCGGCATGGAAGCAGAACCAACCACCACGAGCAACTGGAAAAAAGTCTCAGACCTGGATTTTAAAGGCATGTAGGCAGCTAAGTGTTTGTGCAAATGTTGTTATTCATTTGGCTGTTGTTTCTGGAACCCAAAGAATATGTCTTCAATAATTAATGTGATGTTCAAGTCTGAAATAAAATGGCATGCAAAGGTAATAATTTGAGTCCTGAAAGCAGTAGAGATGTATTAGAATTGCATTATATTGGACTAACTAATACTACTTCTTGACAAGGC
Source organism: Arenaria interpres (assembly GCA_013399435.1). Taxonomy (NCBI): domain Eukaryota; kingdom Metazoa; phylum Chordata; class Aves; order Charadriiformes; family Scolopacidae; genus Arenaria; species Arenaria interpres. The sequence continues at coordinate 272,139 of VXAK01023553.1, forward strand.
AGTTGCCTTGGAATGGGCTTTGCTGACAGGTTTGTGTCTACTGAAGATGCAGATGGCTGGTTGAAGCCTGGGCTGAGTTCTCTGCTCTACTGTACTGCCCAATGTGAATTCCTTGAGTCAGTAGGATCAGCTCATGGTCACAATGACTTACAACTTAGCTCTTGAAGAAAGTTCATAGTTGTTTTCTGCTTTTGTCAAGTGAGGTTTAACTTGTGGCTAAAAGCTTCTTTAAAAAAATATTGCTTCTTTGGAAGTGTTATTAAAAAGAACCTGAATTTGGACTTCATACACCTTTGAAATATTTAATGTTTGTAAGTACATAAAAAGAACACCACCTGCTCAGGAGATGGGCATGTTAGTGTGTGTCAAATATCTCTTACTTCAGTGCAGTCATGTGTTCAGAGATATATTTTCATGTCTTACAGAAAAACACAAAGGTTTTTTCACTTAAATAACTTTGTTACATGAGCATTCAAAGTAATTTACCTGTACATTCGGAAAGCAAATTCAATAAATACATTTGTCTTGTATTTGGATTCAGCTCTATAAAATCATTTTCTATTTTCAACTAAGCAAAAATATGAAGGATGACTGAAAATGAGTGTTGCAATATTGCATTGCTGAATTCATACAGTTCAATTTTCTAAGGGAAAATATTGAGACATCAGTATCCAACTTCATGCCTCGGAATGCCATCTAGTCATGTATACAATCATGGTTTTTTTTATGTAAATGATGAAAATGCAGCTACATTGAGATCTTAATAATTATTCATAAAATTATTTTTTTTCCTTTTTTTTTTTTCTTTTTCCTTCTTACGTCTTTCTTCCTTCACCATGCTCATCTTTTATCCCTTCTCTTCTCTCGTCTCTTCTTTTTCCTAAAACCAAAAGTAAGTGGGAACCTGTTGGCTGCCAGTAAAGCATGGAATAAAGGGAAGGAAAATCACAGAAAATGTAATTTTCTAATGGTCATGAATATCAAAGACCAATGGGGAAGACTTCTGCTAGGGAAAGACAGTCCAGAGGCAAGACAGTGAGTGGGTGGCTTTAAAGCACTTTACATGTGATACACATGCACAAAATGCTGCATGGATTTAAACAAGTAATGTGTTTGTTCTGTATTGCATGGCTGTTTTTTCCCTACTTACTCACTACTTCCCAGCTGTCAAAAGTGACATTTTTTTGACTATGAGACTTCAGCCACTCCAATTTCAAATGTTAGTACAAGCATCAAAGAAAGTTGCATGAACAAAAATGTCTTAAACCACTAAACCCCAACATTTCATTAGTGTCTAAGAAAGCTCAATTACATACATCCTCAGCTAAGTGATCATATCTGAATGCACAATCATGATCGTACTTTTGCAATGGCCACTCAAGGCAACTTTTCATGCAAATGAAGTCCAATATTTTACTCAAAACTCTGTAAATAGTATCAACTGATTGCAGGTCGTCCCCGCTATTTACGAGAATATAGTTCATTTTGGAAAAAGTAACTGTAACAATCTTAAGGCTTCAGGAACTCAGCTGGAGTGCAGTGCTCTCATCAAACATGCAATTTGAAAAATCAAGGTTGGCTCTTTTCCCAAACATTTTATGAAATGTATTGTGGCAACTGCAAAGAAAGTATTGGCTCTATCAGATATCTCCGCTATGAGGAAAGTGAGCCAATTTCTGCCGTTGAAGAAGCCTTTAAAAAAGCCCCTTAAAAATGAGGCCCAATTCTTCAGCTACAAAATAAGATCAACACCCACTGATTTTGAAGAGTGCTGCACACATTGTGCAGTCAGAGGAGAAAATGCTATGATTAAAATAAAAAGAAATTAGTCTTTTTTTGTCTAATAGTAATAGAGCACCAATTGGTGCCCATGTGTGGGCGTAGAATGATGCAAACATTTAAACTATTCAACTAACTATTCAATCTAACTTTTAATACATTTCAGTGTTTGATTTCAGCTTTCAGCTTTATACCTTATGCCATGCCTTGCCTCCGGTTTCATCCACCTGGTAATGAAGTCTTGGAGGAAGAGAAATTTAGCTTTGTGATTGCATCTTGTGCTTTCCAAAATATAGTAGCTTTGTGCCTTGGAATAAGGCAAAGGTGCACAGTATCTGCACAAGGATTTCCACCTTTTTTCATTACGAAAATCTTGTCTGTTTTCAGAAGTTAGATTTTACTTATAAAATGTGATTCCTGATCTGTGTGAAATTTTTCTTGTTTTCACATGTCCATATAGTTGTGATGTAGATTGTGTATGTTACTGTTCAGGGAATATACCTATCCCTATTTAGCAAAGAATGGACAGCGCATACCTTTCCTCCCCCCCAGAATTACCAGGCTTTTAATTATTGTTTTGATTTGAGTATTAGTCCTAAAGCCTTTTCCTGGCCAAGATTCTCCTGAGTTTCAAATCTGTCCTTGGATTGCTGAGATACTTTTTAGTTATCTGTGGAAGAAACTTATCTTTTGAATGGCTTGTGTACAGCCAGCTCTGTTTGCTGGCAGTAGTGACAGCCTTGATGTGTGCTGAGAATGTCACATGCTATATAAAAACATTGGAGAAAAACTGGCAGACATGGAAGACGTTGTAGTTATGTACAATGGAAGCCAAAAGATTTTTGATTTAAAAAACCAAACCAAACCAAACAACTATATTGGAATAGGTACATGAATGCATTTTAAGATAATATTTTGATAAATACTCTTAAATGTGTAGTTGTTTGTTCTAAAACATACAAAATAGATTTCTGTGGAAACATTGATATAGGTCATTAAAAATGAGATGCTGAAAGATGTCCCCAGTCAGATAAATTTATCAGGCAGGTAAAGTGCCCATCTACTATGTTGCTGAGGTTCAGTGATGTGCTCTCCTGCCTACCTCTTGTCTACATAAGATCTTATGTTGCCTTTTAAATTAATGAATTTTCTCTTTATCAGAAGGTATCAAATTTAAACAAGTCCTTGTTAATGACTGAAGCATAAAGCTTTCTGCTTAGTGATGTGTAACACCAACTTGGAAAGAAATATACACCAGAACAAGATTAAATGTAGCGGGAACAGGTTCAGGTATTTCTGAATCACAGAACATTTTGTATCAGGGACGTTTTGAAACCCACCAATATCAGGTAAGTGCCTCAGTCCCAATGTCATTTATCTCCTCAGCAATGTGGCCTGCTAAACACATTTGCTTTTTACGTTTGCTTTTCGTAAGAGGTTGCCTCCAGTTCAAGGTCTTGCCCTTATCTTCAAGAGACTCCAGGCAGGATTCATCAGACCAGATGCAGACTCTTACATCTGAGTGAGTCATCGCAGGCTCACTGTACTGTCAGTGAAGAGAAATAGGTGCTTGATGGCAGAAATCTTCTCATCCTGAGGTCAATGCCTAAAATAGTGTAGACAAATCTTACCCAGCAGTACCTATTTCTTTCTGTGGACTATATTTGGGTAAGATGAACACCACCCACGCACAACTGAACTCTCTGCAGCAAAGGGAAAAAGTGGTCTGCTGACTCTAAATACCAGCTGGATTATTACAGTAGCCACTCTACTGCAAGAATTTCTCCTGCTGGGACTGGCTACGTGAACAGACAAGTGACAAACATGTTACAAGACCTAATGAATGTTGGAGAAGGTGCTGGCTACAGGGAGAGCTGGGGCATGAAAGTGCACAGGACATGGCAATGTAGCAGGAGATATGAGCCCAACTGCTCTTCCCAATTTGGTAATCTGCCACACAGCTCTTATTTTATCTGACTATAAATGTACTCCTGTTCAATGTAAAGACTATATTTCATAAGTCAGTGACATTGGCTTCCTAATCCTTTTCTGGGAACAATTAAAATATTTCATATTAAATCAGTACATGTGTTGTTCCTGATTATCTCTGTGATCACTTAGTACTCCACATGAGCTGAAAATGAATGCTTGGGATATTACAACTACTGCATTTTACAGTTAAAAGTCCTACTGGGGAGTGAGCATTTTCAAATGAAGACTCTTGCTTTTAGAATTTGGATCTCTGTTACATAGTCTAGCAGAGAATGTTTTCTGACTTCTGTGGCAATGAAAATGTGCTTACTGATTATTTTTCACTGTACAGCCTACTATCAATTGTCAAGAAGAGATGGATTTTTCTAGGTCTCCTCAGCGGAATTTTGAAAGGCAGTACATAGGGAATTTCTTTCCTTCCCTAAACAGCTTCTGGCTACAAAATAGGATATTACTATTCTTTCCACATGAGCTACGGGTCTTTGCAAAAGTATGCTGCTGTTTATGAAAACATGTCTGTCAATTTAGTAATTAGGCACATATCAGTTTTCATTCAGTGGATCAGAAATAATGTTCTGATTATCTAATGCTATATTGTTTTGCAGACTGATTGAGACACTGTAGTTGACTCCAAGCTTTCTTATTTCTTTCATTATCATTAGCAGTTTTCTGTTCAGCGGATTCTTTTTATAGTAATTGGTGCTTATGGTTTATTACCCTTGTTATGCAATCTATGCCAATTCTAGGAATTCCATGTCCCTGTTGGTATGGGATGGATATTTTTTACTTGTTACAGGTAGGAATATATGACAACTAAAAGCTTGTATAAAAATGTGATTACAAGTTTAGAAAATGCTACTCCCTCACAAAGGACAGGTGCTCAATCTGGAAGACGAACTTCAGGGAGGACTTGTAAAAGTGTAGATGTGTAAATTAGGCTGGTTCCATATTTGAACTTAAAAGCAACTTCTTATGAATTGTTTCAGAGGAAAATCTAATACAAAATGAAATTAATTGTGAATATATTCCTCTAGATAAACAGCTACCACCTTTTCTAATTAATCTCTTATTAGTCCCATCTGTGGTACAAGAGACATGCTATAGCCTGTGGCTGACTCATGTGCATGATGGAGAAGCCTGTGCAGCTACCAAACATGGAATATGTTTTCCAAACATGGAAAACTCCTTCTCTTACTGAAAGATGAAAGTACACTTAGGATACCCTAGTAGGTGAAACCCAAATTGCACTTGTATTGCTCAAGAGTGGTATAGGTATTGCATCTCAGCCCTCAAACCAGACGCACATCTCACTCCTGCATTCATCAAACCCTTAAGTTAGAGGTATTTTTATCTCCCACACTTATAAACTTTCCACTATGCTTTGACTGGCTGTACTGGCAGGAAAATACAGAGAGTGATGTGTCAGGCTAAATGGCTGTTATCAGATATTCCCATAGAGATTCAAAAATAGCTGGTGAACATGCCTGGTAATTGCCATAGTTAATCTCTGGATGGTTCCTGGTCCTTCTGCTGAGCTGCTCTGTTCATTCTTCAATGCACATACATCCATGGATATTTGAATCCGTACCTCGTCATCCACCGCCTTCGACCACACTGGCAAAGACAAAAGTTACAGTATTGTGCTTGTAGATTGCAAACATCAGACTTTATTGCAAAGTGTCAGACATTCAAAACCTATGACCAGTAGTTCAGCTCGCATTCCTGTTAGTATGGGGTGGTAAATTTCAATTTAAATCTACGTTAATTTTTAATAATGGCAGGATCTCTTTTTAAAAAATATATTGTCAAGCACTTTTTCTTGTTCCTTTCTAGCAGAAATATTACAGCTTCTTTTGACCATCTGTACTGAGGGGAAGGTACTTAGCTAGATTAAACACATGGATTTAATATTTGAAGATCCCATGCTAAATCTTACACAGGCCATAAACATTAAAAGCATGATTTAAGCAGAACTGAAGCTATGATATCCAGAGTATCTCACTCAGCTGCTGCCAAACCTCTCTGGTTGTAATGCTCTCCAGAAACCCATAATTCTGCCTGTGTGTGTGCCCAGAACAGCTCTACCTGAGCCTGTCACAGGGTAGTTCAGGGCAGGGGCCAACAAAACTGCCCAAAAAGCTGCTGAGCAAGCCTAGATGTTTGACGAGCTCCAGCCACTTAACAGTACTGCTCCACCCTGGCTAATGATGCTCCCTAAGAAGCAAACTTGATTTGTCTGGATGGATATTTTTTTAGTTAATACAGCTTTGAGGCTTTCCCAGTCTTATGTAGCTTATTCTGAGCTGGTATCTTTGCCCAACAGAGCACTGCAACACTGGGATTCTCTTCACTTGATCCCAGATGGGCCTGATCAGCCATGCATAGAAGAGAGTCCTTTATGGAGTCTAGTTGCAACAACTTCCCTTGGACACATGGACAATGATGACATCCCTCTTGGATAAAAAAGCCTAGTCCTTAGAGCAAAGCCAATCAGTGAGACCTCATTTCTGCTTCTTCCCAAAAGAAGTTTCTAGACTTCCCAGGGTAAGGCCAACATTTTAATGGAAGAAGGGCCATTGCACACAAAGGACTCAGCTTTCTTTGAAATTTGACTTGCATACATTTTTTTGGACTATTATTCCCTCTTGTAAGCAAATCATTTTGGATCGATGGCCATTTTGAATATTTTTTTAGGACATCTCATATCTTCCACATACAACTTGGAGTTCAGCTACCCTACTCCATGTTCAATTCTTTCTTCTGGAGCTCCTCTTGTGCATGCCTTACCCTGTTATTCAGCCTAATTTCGAGCAAAATTAGTGGCTTATAAAATGGTCAACATTTTGTGTATAGGAAAGAGAGTTGTATTCACAAAGTTTATTTGTGAAGACATGGAATGCATAATCTACTCAGATAAAACTTGCAAGTTTTCTTGTCTGAGAATAACAGAAGTTGGGTGGTTTTTTTTCTAAATTTCAATGAGCCCACAGACTTCTGTCAGCTGCATCTTCTTATTGCCGAACTTCAATCAAACACATTCTGGGTGTCCAACAATTAAAGCATTAAGTTGAGCTTAATGTCTAATTGGAGAGAATTTTCTCAGCAAGTACAAAGGGGCACTGTCTACTGCTTTCAGTCATGTTAGCTTTCAGTAATAGAGACAGGTAAACTAATCCTTTCTTTCCAGCCAGACTACCCTGAAAATAGGCCAGGTCCCACTGGGAACAAAAGATGCTCCTAGAAAAGTCTGTAATTAGACAACTTCAACTGCTCTGCACAAATACCTCATTAAAGTTCCACTATGATCAAGTCTGCTGATGCATAAGACAGACATAAACAACTCAGCTGAAAGCTGTATTTTCTTTGATTCATTCTCTGAAGCAAATATTGCAGAGACTGTTTATCTCTTTAATGCAAGCAGATAGCCGTTTTTGTTCCCTGGTAACCCAATCAAATGTCTATTGTAGCTGATAGAATATTTTCCAATAATTTGGAAAGATCCAATAATTTGAATGAGGCCCTGAGAAAGGCTAATGCAGGGCCTGCAGAATAAAATCCTAGTAGCACTTCGTTCATTCATCTCAGACGGAGGCGTAGTCTGCAGCTGTGCCTGGTCACTGACGTGGAGTGAATGCCAGCTAGCTTTTTGTTCAAAGTTTATATCCATTCTCTGATGTTAAGTCTGATACTTCAGAAAGTAAGATCAGAATGAATGCCTGATTTTGGATTAAGAATGGGAGAATGAGGAGCAAGCATGGTAATTTTGGTTATTTTCTCTAATTTATTCATAGTGTTCTGCATTGTCTGCCTTTTTGCAATACAGCTGTCAGCAAGTGAAACTTAAATGATCTCTTGTGAAATATAGATTACGGTGATTAAGACAAAGCATTTTGTGTGCACTAGGGTCTTAAACTTTGACACTGATTCTTGATTTTACACAAAACCCCATCCACCGAACCCAGTTTTCTTCTGGACATAAGAGCATAAGGTAGCCCAGGTTAGATTGTTGCTTCTGTGTGATTCACTGTTAGACTGAAAAATCAGTTTTCCTCTTTAAGGGTGATGGTGTCAACTCCTACCAGTACCTTGTAACTAGGCTGTCCGTCTCTCAGCTGGTAAAGTGAAGCAGAATAGACATTTGTCTCCCTGAATTTTGGCTAAATAACCAGCAATACTAGAAAAAGTTTGTTGTTTTTTTTTTTTTAAAAATAGAAGCCCTTGGAGACTAATGATAGTTAAGTGGGATGCAAATTGTTCATACTATATTTTTTCTTAACTGCTACAACACCTCTTTGGAGAGAACCTGGACCTTATTAAAATGAATTGGGGAAAGACAGGAGGGTGAGGTGGAGACTGAAGCTGAAAACCTGAAGCTTTATTTGAAGATATTCACAGAGAAAAGATATGATTGCAATGTCAATTAAAATAATCAAATAAGATGTAAAGAGAAGAGATGAGTCTGCAGCCGAAGAGGAGAAACAAGGAATGGGGCAGGCTTGTGAGGCTTTATTTTGCATAGGGAACAATTCCACATTTTATTTTTAATACAGTTATTTCTACACTTTTTAATAGGGATTTACCAAAGAGTTTTGATGTTCAAGGCTTGTTTTGAACCTCTCCGAACTGTAGTTTGCTGTTACAGATCCTGGGGACTGACAGATGCTCTGATCCTTCTTGGTTCAGTGCCAAGAGTGGCAGCAGGTAGTGAACTACACTGTGCGCTGCCAGCCCATATGGCATGTCCACACATTAATTAGTTCTCAAGAGTCAGTTCTCCTGAGCCCACCCATTTGTTGCTTTCATTGACTACTGCCTCATCTCATTAATCAATACTCACTTCTGCAAACTCCTGGTATAGCCGGTTGATAGACCTGTAGCAAGTAAAGCTTTTTGTAGCTTTGAAGTTCAAAACTTAAAGGTCTGCAAAGCAAGGATGGCTTCCTAACTTTTACAGTTACCACACTGGAGACTGAACTGCTTGTTTGGAAAGTGATCATGCAGCACCGATGTACTGAAACCTGAATAACTGCCATAAACTTGGGTCTCTCCTCCCAGACATAGTCTCTCTCTCCATCCTCATCAGTGTTAATTCATGCAGATTGAGTTCCTGGCATAGCATCTTAATCTGATGTTTGGGAGTGTGTTCCTCTTCTCTAGCAAGGCTTTGGGAAGAGAGGAAGAGTAACTGGTCATTTCACTGGGACAGGATTAGTGATAGCTATGAAAAAAAAGCCCTGTTAGATTTATCAGCTCTTTTTCAGTGGCTATTTCTACTTTTAAATGTATCCAAATATAATGCAATTCCCATTATCTACCCTAAAAACACCTGCCAGATGTCTTCCAGGTATAGTCTGTGCTTATATTTTGCTCATTGATTATTTCAAGACAAACTCCAATTCCCTGGGAATTTCATGCAGCCAAGGTCTTCCTTCACTTTTCACATCCACTTTTAGCTTAGCATATCCTTGCCCTTTCCAAATCCCTGGGAAGCTCTCTCCTGATCTCAGGTTTTGAGTTTCAAAATAAGCCATTCTTAGGCTTGCTACTGTTGATCCTGCCTGCTAGACACTTGATCCTGTTTTTACCTGAACTAGATTGCTATCATTTGCAGCAGGATCTTGGTCAAGCCCTGGACACATAGTTTATATACACTAATAAATAAACAGATGAGCTGATAAGCAAATAAGGCATATATTTTTTATTACTAGAGCTTCTTTTAGTGCTTGAAAAAAATCCTTTCTCTTCAGAGCTTGAATGAGTTGCCTAAAATAGGTTTTGAGAACCAGCTGGGGTGCCTTAGGCTAACCTACTTAGCCTCCAGCTGTGACTTAGCATGCCTACATCTCCTGTGGGTCCTGAGGCTATTCTGCCAGCCCAGTGCAGATCTCCACTCACTGAGAGCATCCTGCATGGTGCTGAATTCATCTGTAAGGGCCTGTGACCCAGTATCGTAATGTCTCCAAATACACCTCTCATGTATCTTCTCTTTTTCTCTATTTTTATCCCAACACTCTCAATATCATCTCTGCTTTCCTCTAGTCTAATCTTGCTGCTAAGGTGAGGTGTCCCATGACACAGGAGCCAGCCAGCCTGTGATGGGGAGGTCGGGGAGCCCATCTACAGGTTGCACTCTTGCAGAAGGCTGATGAGGAAAAGATAGAGGTCTTGTTTGATAGCACCTCACTCAAAGGGAAGACGCATCTGTCCTCCAGTGCTGTTCCTGAGTAATAGCAGACAGGCATACATCTAGCAGGAGTATGAGGGGGCTGTAAAACTACTCTCCCTCCCCTCCAAGACCCTGTCACAGCACTGCTGCGAGGGCAGTGAGAAGCCATAGGGCAGCACCACAGTTTCTCTTTGGATCCCTCACCCCAGGAGGTCACTCGTCGGCAAGACCACTCCTCTCCTGCCCGCAACACCAGGCTGCGGTGCTCCTCCTGCTGTGGTGCCTTGACTATGAGATCTGGGGAAAATCACTTGGATTATGATCACAGTTATTAACCTCTTAATCCAGATTACTTTCCCTAGTGATGCCAGGTTTTGTACATGCTTTCCTGTGTTGGAAGAGTGTTATGTAGAAGGAACTGGTCACTGTGACTGCTCCTGTGCTTGGGTTGTTGGAAGACAGAGGTTACAGCACTGGATAAAAGGAGGTTGAGTGCCTTAGTTGTGGAGCCTTCCCTCCCCTTTCTGTTCTAAAAGATTGGTTTTGTCATCTTAGAAGACGAAAGTGAGATGGAGACCAGAGAGGTCCTTTGCCAAATCCTCACAGTTCTGCTGCTGAGCTTTCTTTCCATCAAAAATGATTAGTCTACAGAGTCTCTATTCTTCTTTCATGGATATTACCCTGACAAAATTGTTGGAAACCAATGGCACTTCACAGCATTATCTCACACATCTCTTTAAAATGTATCAATGGCAGTTAACTTTGATATTATATCTCTAGACCTGCCTGCTTTGGAATCAAGGTTTGTTTGAATTTCTGAAGAAGAATATGGAGCGGAGAGGTGAGAGTTTACTCTGGCTAAATCCAGAGGATACTCTATCTATCGATCATTGTTGCTTCCCCATCATCCAGAAGCTCTGTCACCATGTGAACAGTGGGTAGGTGTTGAGCACCATGCCAACATGGCACACCTTCACTAACGCTTGCTCTTCAGCAAGAAAGGAACATGTGAGGAACATGCAGCTCAGAGCCCAGGGGACCCCGAGACTTGGCTTCTGCTTGTGCCCAGCCCAATGACCTTACACCTCTGGAGCTGCAGCATAGACTCTGTGTGGTGTGGTAAGGTGAATAGTCATATGATGTATATCATGATGAAAATGTATATCCAATAAAATAAAATTGTTATAATGTACATCTAACAGACAAAGTCCTATGGTATTGGGATATAGAATGACAAACATACTTCCATTATCAGTCAAAAAAACAAGTAAAAATAGGTACGGAGCACAATCTTTATCTTTATTTTTTTGTCATTCCAGATTTCAGTGCTCATTGACTATTTTTTCTTAAGAGGAGATATTTTGCAGGCATAATACAGAACATGTTTTATAACAACACATACTAATACTGTACCCACATTCTTGTTTAGATCTGAGCAAGTGCTGGTAGACATTTTAAGAGAAAGAATAAACCCTAGAGAATTTTTCACATTACCATCAAATTAAAGAATTTTCTGTGTTCACAGTTTCTCTGTCTTCTAGCAAGACCTTTTGCTGGAAGTTAAGAGATATCTCCTTCTGTACTTCTCAAAGATGTAGCATAGACTCCCTGGAGGTAGAGCTTATGAAACAAAAAAATCCACAGAGAAGATGATGAGGCAGAAAGGGCAAAAGTGGAGCGGAGGAAGAAGAAAACTCACCAGCGAGACCAGACATCTGCTCAGCAGGGACAAGTGTATGGTGGAATGAAACAGCTCTGAGAGAGAAAAGAAATAACTGTCAAGGTAGACAATTGTTTTGATATTTTGCCAAACAAGTGGGTGTTCAGAACGGTCTAAGGAGAATGTAAGTGATTTTGTAGGTGGTCCTAGGAAATGGAAGAGAGCCTGGGGACAGTGGTGAGGGAAGCGGATGCACAGAAGGTTTGGGAATTTATTGCGGTCTGGTAAACATACAGAAATCTGAATGCAAACTCAAATCTGCTCAGACTTCTTGAGGAAAGGTCCCACATGTGGTGGTAGGTAGCCACTATAGTATTCGGAGGCTCACTTCTAAGGAAGGAAGTACCTGAGTGTTTTTGTAGTGTAGAGACCAGAACTAAAAGGCAGTTGGAGGATGGAGATTTTCCAGTCCCGTGTTGATTTGTTTTAATAAGCAATTAACCTCACTTGAAAATATCAAACCCTCATTTCTGCTTTGAGTTTTCTGAACTTTGGTTTCTGCTGCCAGCCATTGAATTACACTGTGCTTTTAGCTGATGCCTTACAGATCTTACTGGTATCACTGCACGGTCGTGGGTGGGTTTTTTTGGTTTGGTTTGGTTTGGTTTTGTCACATTAGTCTCATGTGGTGGATGTCAGAATATATATCGTTTGCTGGTTCATTTGTGTTTGTTTTAGGGGTATTTGAATTTTTTGTTACCCCTAAAAAGCTCCTAAAGCACTTTTATATTTCTCTAAGGCAGATGGATTCTTGGTATAAAGTGAGAAGGGGTAAAGAGCAGCTGGTTATTGTTTTGCAACATATCATAACACACGAGAGTAGGTGCTGTAAAAACTGGTGCTAAGGTTGGCTCGTTCACACTCTGTTTTGTTTCTACCCTCTACTCCTAAAAACTGCACCTGATATCAAAACCATCATGTAAATTTGAACAAATAAGAGTTCACAACTCAACACACATTATGGTTCATGAACAAAATATAGACCACAATGTGAAAATGAAAACTCCTAAATTTCTGATTTGATGTGGATAGCTTTTGTACTTCAGGAAAAAGCTTGGTGAATTGAGTGTATCTATTTGCTGAAAACCATCTGCTGAAAAAGACTTGATGTTGAACTGTAATTCCAGGTTATTATTGCAAATTCTGCAAAGAAAGGAAACGGGAACGGACTAGTTATTTTTCAGCTAGTCTAGACTAAATGAGAATGACAACACTGGGAAAAGAAACATCATTTCAAACAACGGGTGCTGTCTCATGGGAAAGAAGCAGAAATAATTGATGTCTAAAAGTAAACTACTCATTAGGATAGACGTGTATTAGAGAACCTGTGGATGAACAACAGGATTGACTTCAGTCAGAAATTTTTTTTTCTCATTCTCAGTGTATAAAAATATCAGCAGTGAACAAAATAGACCTATGCTGAACCAACACCATAGGCCACCTGCCGGGTGAGATAATATTATACCCAAGTTTTCTTGAGAACTAGACCAAGGCAAGTTGCCAGAGCTATTCCTGTGGTTCTTCAGCCTGTTCTTCCACTGGGACAAGACTGGTCATTGAGGTGAAGGTAGGAATATAAACTTTGGCCAGCCAGCATTGTTTTGTTCGTTATCAACTTGTCTGTGTCTCTGGCTATTGCTCTAATCCTGCCTTGGTTTTCTTTCACGTCCTTATGTAATACCTAAGTCTTTGAGCTGTCTGAAGGGGAATATTACTTAATGGGCAGTATGGTTACTCTCCCACTGCAGAGAAAGGCATGCTTATCCAGTGAATTAAAGCAAAGAGGGGAGAAATAAACACATAGGTGTACATAAATGTTCAGACCCTTTTACTTAATGCTGCGAGGGGTCAGCAGGGCTGGGAGCTAAGGACGATGCCAGCTGTACAGGCTGCAATGTCCCCAATCTGCCTCCAAGCCCCAGTAGCCAAACACCAGGGGGGGATGGAGGTTCTCTAGGCCCTAGGAGCATTTTTCCAAATGGTGAAGGGGCAGACATCATGTTGATGGGAAGCTGGTATGACTAGCTTTAAAGCAGGGGCTTTACTCCTGTTTTTAGGTCAAAGACACAAGGACAAAACCACTGAATTTAATCAGGCCCTTGGCTGCAATGCAAGGGTTGCAGCTCTAGGCACCCACAGGTTTCCTCGACACAGAGGCATCTTGGCTTATAAGCCATGGAATTTGGTGGTTGATCCCCAAAATAAAATGAGTCTAGCTCTGTCCCAAGTTTACCCATAAAGCTACTTTTTCTATAATCCCCTATCAAGAAAACTGAATTATTAATATATTCGATTTGTTTTCCGGTGTTCCCTATTGATCGTGTTGTTGTGGAAGGAAGAGGAGGCCATAGGGAGAGCACTGTCTCTGGCATGTCCACTTTACATCCAGGAGGCAGGAGGGTTAACTGTGTGCTCATAGCTCGCTGCTGTTCTGCCGTGTCATAGCGAGCCCCTGGGGCCAGCTGATACACCCAGGTAAGGAAAGCGCCCTTTCTTACTACTACAACCCATGCTCTGGTGCCTGGGTCCCACACTGCTGTGGGCATTAAAAAGCAGAGAGAGCACCTAAACCACAGACTAGGTCAGGAACCTGAGGCAGAGTTGCCTTAGCACAGCAGGCAGTATCGATGAAGGATGCTTACCGAACAACGCTCTCGTACTTCCACTGTCACCTGTATGAGAAAGGAGTTAGAGCACTTACTTCATAGACAGAAGTTAAAACCCACATAACATGGGATTTAAGATGATCTTTTTAAGCAGAACGATGTCTATAAACATCTGAATTTAAAAATGGCATACATCTATTCTTTTTAATGCCTTAGCTGCCTTCCCACTCACACATGTATTTTTGAAATCCAGGGAAAAACTTCATCGTGCACCTCAGGCAGTACAGGTACAAATCAGTCCTCTGTATGTTAAAAACTACCATAAATACATTATGCAGGTGGACGAATAAGCACTCTTACAGAGCCGTGATTGCTTATTATGGTTTCCAAGGAGTTTATTTCTTCAGAAAGGTGGCAATTCACCCACCTCACTCTCTGTTGGACTTTAGTTTCAGTAATCATTGCAATCAGTTTTATTTTTGAGCTTTTTCTGATTTAGGTGACTAAGCAGCACGTAAATAGTGTGTACTGGTTTTAATTATTGTTCTGGAACCATTTTTAAAAGTTTAATTTTTAACTGAAAAGGAAGACAGGGTAAGCATTTTTTGTGGACAAGACCATCAAAGGGGGAAGTCTCTTTGTCACTTCCTTGGAACATTAACATCAGATACAGCTGCACTTTCTAAGCTGTGTTGAGCAAGGATGGCAGTAAAAGCTCAGTTTAACTGAATTTCTGTTTCGTAGGAAATTCTGACATTTGGAAACTTGTTTTTCTTCTGCAGCAGAATGATTTGCAATGCCTTTGGAAATCCTGAAAAGGTCTGGGCCATTTCAAAAAGCATCATTCCCCATTTCTAGGAAATCTTGTCTAGCATAGTTGAAATTAAGTCATTTCAATGTCAAAGTCAAAGTGTAATTAACTTTTTGATAATGTTTCTTCTATGCAAATCACTGCTGAAAAGAGTAAACATTCTGGAGTCAGGCTGAGTGCCTTCTCTTTAACTTCCTTTTCTTATGGTCCCAGAGGAGAGCTGTGGTGTGCTGGGGAAGAGTGAGCATCACAGCAGCTGCTGGCTTTCCCTCCCACAAAAATTTCTAGCACAGTGCTGGAGAAGTGATGGCTTTTCCCATGATGAGGCACTTTTTATTCCCCGCCACTAACAAGGTGGTGCTGCCATAGATATGTTGTGCCATTGGAGTAGGTATCACATAGGTTCAAAGATCCTGAGGAGCAGGAGATGACAGTGGTGGAGGGAAAGCACAGGCTGCAGTAGCAGGTCCTCAGTGGGAAAGGCGACAGTGAGAAATGAAAAGAGAACCAGTGTAGCATATAGGGATGAGACCTTAGAGGAAAGAAATGAAGAACAAACAGTTTGAAAAAGAGGGGATTGTTTGAGGTTAGTTGAGTTCTTGGAAGTGATCAGTAGTTTCCTTCCTTTCATCTCCCTAAACATCTCCATTACTCTGCCACTGCTGGGGAAGAAGCTGAATCATCCAGAATTATTCTTATACCTAAAATGATTACTGTAAGGAGTTGACTGTTGTGATCTCTGATGGAAGCAAGCTCTCTGAGATGTCTGTCCTCTATGTTAAAGCCAGCAGCTGATTTCAGCCTGATTTGGTGTCTCAAAGGAAATGGAGTTCCAGCAGTTTTTGTAGAAGTGGGTAACTGGTGAGGAGGAGAGGCCTGGGGTCCTGGAAATTCTGATCTTCACATTCTCTTGCCTTTCTCTGTTTCAGCAGCATGACTTTGCAAAGCATGTTATCTTTGCCCTTCAAGTGATGTGAAGCTGTATGAGGCAAAAGGTCTGTTAGTGAACAGTTCAAGAAAGTACTGTCAGATAGTCCCATTTTCTGTACCCCTACATTGTCTCAGTAGTTGGAGCTAAGTGAGAAAGTGTTGCAAAGAGATTTATGATGGGGGTTGAGAAGACAGAAATTAGAGATCTTTGTGATCCCTCTGTATTTGATGTGGGCTGCACGTGTAAAGAGAGTCATGGCAGAGGAACAGAAGAAATTGTACAACAGCTCAACTTCTACCCATTAAGCAGCAGCACTACACCTCCAGGTATGTGGGGGAACCGGGCAAGTCTGACCATTCTCCTCCTCCATTAAATCTACCCCTGCCCATAGAGCTATTTTACAAACTTTCTGCTTCTGGCAATAACATGCCCTGGTTCCTGTGCTTGAAACTGTTAAAGTTTTTTTTTACTAGCCCTGGTTCAGCTGCATGTTTTTTGCAGGCATACTGCTTTCCACAGTCAGTCCTGTCCACATCTGCCTTTAACTAAAGGCTGGCTGCTTGTTCTGAGTTTGAAAATGTTTTAGGTTGTAACCTGCTTTTTCCACTGTAGACTTACATACATTACTCTAACATTAGGCTTTAAACTCTTCTGATGTCAGTCATTAGCACCTTGCAATACTGCATCCTCCATAGACACTTGTTTTCTTGTTTCCTCTAGTCATAAGCATGGCTGATAATTATAGGTGAAAGTGCATTTTTGCCTTGTTGCCAGTTCACCTATCCACAAAAAATTTCGTATCAGGCTTTCAGCACTTTTTTTACTTACCATCAAAAATGGCTCTTCAATTTTTTAGAATAAAACCAAGTATATCTCACACTGTAATACACTTATCTTGCTATTCTTCTTTATGTATTTCTTTTTTTCCCAGGTTTACCTTAATCCTACGAAATTTTGAAGTTTTCTTTTTCCTCTTCTTATGAAACTTTTAGTACTGTCATGTCAGGCTCCTGTCATGAAAACCAGTAATAAAAGTACTGCTTTAAAAAAAAAAAACCTCATTCATTAATCATAGTGACATCTCATATTAACTAGTTAATGTATAAAGGCCTTTGGGCGTTTATGTCATGTCAGAAGAACTAAGATGAAGGAATAGTATTTCAGGCAACCAAAGAAAAATTCACCAAGGGCAAACTTAGCGTT
Organism: Arenaria interpres; assembly: GCA_013399435.1. NCBI lineage: Eukaryota > Metazoa > Chordata > Aves > Charadriiformes > Scolopacidae > Arenaria > Arenaria interpres. The sequence goes on from VXAK01023553.1 coordinate 289,347, forward strand.
ATGCAACTGTTCCAAAAATATTCACTCTATACACGGAACAATACACTTTTTAAAAGTAAAAATCAAAACACACCAGAAAATTTACATATGAAAGCCTGGCTGCTTTCCAGGCAGAATGTCAGTTCTGTATTGAATCCTTATCATTATGAGGAACTCTTCCTTGCAGTCAAAAAGCCTTTTGAACAAAATGGGAAAACACACTTGCTAAATTTCTCAGGTGTTTTTTTTAAGGTAGTATAGATAGCTACTTGCTATTGATCACTTTATAAGAAAGCAATATACCATATGAATGTCTCTAATACTTTTATGATACTCTTAACCAACAGGTAGTCCCACAGATCTTTAAGAGGTTTTGTGTTATTTAACTTGAGTAAATTTTGGGACCTGAGTGATTTTTACTAGCATGTAAGCATACTAGGTAAGGCTTTGAATCTCATGTGTAGTTTGCCACTGTCATAATATTAAATTCCTTCTAGAGTACTAAAATACCCTATGTCACCAGAGAAGACTCTTATGCTGTGGAAAGACTGCATTTGACAAATTGAGATAAATCATTTGAAAATATTCAAGTGAGATGGAATGCAGAATGTTTTAAGGAGGAAGAGAAATAGTGAATTAAAAAAACCTGGGCTAGAAGAGTGGCTTTACAAGAACATACCTGAGATGTGATCTGGCAACATCTCATGCTGTGACCACTGAGTCCTCTCGTAAAGTTGCTTTTCTCACATGTACAGAGTATTTTGTTGCTATTCTT
>VXAK01023553.1:290135-328213 GCA_013399435.1 Arenaria interpres
TTTTTTTGAGAAGGAAAAATACGTCTTTTGATTGAGGGTGTATGAAGGCAGTTTTCAGATAACCATGCAACAGCAATGTGTAGGGGCAGCAGAAATGCGTCTGTGATCTCTGATGGGCATGACCCACATGCAGGGTTGCTAGAGTTGCTCCTTGCCTCTGCTCTATATTTCTGTGCAGCCTCTGAAGACTGTCCAGGTGCATGTTAAAGAGTTCAGTATGGTATTACAAGTCAAATGAATTATTTAGTCTGTGTGAGACTTGAATTCTTTACCTTGTATCTCCACTGAGCACAGGGGTATGGCTACATGAATAAATTACTGCAAGATAAGATAGGTTGTGCACTTATATCATCTGCCTGGTGGAACTTGTCTACTTGCATGCATTCATTCTTGAAAAATATCAGGAAATTTGGAATAGCATGCTTCTCAAAGTTTACAGTTGGACTCGATGATCCTAAGGGTCTTTTCCAACCTAAATGATTCTGTGATTCTATGATTCAAAGCATGTAAACTACTTTGGAGGACAGTTCCTGGCAGTGGTTACTATGAGGGAGCTGACATGCTATACATCCACACTGGTTTTGACATTTTGATAACTTTGCAATGACTCCCAAAAATATGGGAATGAGAAGATCTGTACACTGTTCTTACCCCAGTGAGTGATGTTTTACTTAATTTACAGATGACCCATCAAACAATGGAATTTTCTTTAAGAATAGAACATCTGGCAAATATCTAGGATGTTCACAATTGACACTTTAAGATGTGGTTAATGAGGGTGAAAATGACATAGAAATGTCATTTAATCCATTCCCAACCCAAAGACAGGATCAACAATACATTTATCATTCTTTACAGAGGTTTACATAACCTTTAACCTGACCTCCAGAGTGGAAACTCTGTACCTTCCACAAGCAGTGAACTGAAATTCCTTGTAAATCAGAGCTTGCAATTAAAGAGCTTTCCTAGTGTCTTATCTAAATATTCTTTGTCCTATCTACTGCAGATATGAAGAACACTTTATAACCATCTCTTTTTGCAAAAGGGGCTTGAAAACTGTCTTGCAAGACTTTAAAGAGTCTTTTTGAACTCAGATGGTTTAGTTCCTCAGCAGTCTCCCAACAACTTTGATTCATTCAGCTGTTCCTCTCATGCATCCAGAAGCAATATTTTCCGACTTCTGTCAGACTCATTGCTTCTTACTGGACTTCCTCTCTTTCTTCACTCTATTTCTGAATGACATTTCTGCAAAACAGCTATACAATCTCTTGGTCCCCATCCTACCCACATGTTTACGTTTCTTTATCTGTAGAACCTTGCACTGGCTGAATTTCACCCCAGTTCGGACTATTCCTCCAACTTGTCAGAATCACTTTTAAGTTGTTATCCTATCCTACATCCTATGCGCAGTCATTTCTAGCTTTGTATTATCTGCACTTTTAATAAGCGTACTGACCATCAGTCATCCAGATTGTAGAGACTTTTGGAGAACCCTGCTTGACAAGTCTTTCAATTTTGTCAGTGAATGCAAAGAATTGCTCTCTGAAAATGAGTAGCCAAACTCTTTTTTTAGCAATTTCATTTAGAACACTGGGAGTCTGTCCTAAGGCAAAGTTAATAGACTTACCAAACCCTAGATATGCGATACCTACTTTGTCTTGCCATCCACATAGACTGATGATCCTGTTATACAAAGAATTTGGATTTTTTTGGTAGAATCAAAAAATATTATACTTTACAACTCCATGTTATATGCTTCTTTTTTCCTTGCTAAGAAATAGTTGGCTAATCAATACTTTCTTCACTGCTCTTCTTTTTAAAGATAGACATAGTCTTTGGCTTTATAGAGTGTTTCAGTGCTGTAGTTATCGTTGCTGGAGTCTTATAAGCATTATTAGTTGTTCTGAAATTGCTTCAGCCAATTCCAGCCAATAGGATGCTATTTTGTGCCTTGGAGAATGAAACATTCAGCTTCTGTGTTTCACTGAGCAGCTCAGTAAATAAGAATACTGAAAATGAATTTGTTCCTCTTGGTTTACATTGAACAAACTGGAAACACAAAATTTGTTTCCTTTTGGGTATTGCCTTCACTCTGCTGATAAAAAAGCATTACATAAGTGATTAAGCAAGCATTATTCATTTTCAAGATAGTGCCGAGATCAAATTAAAAATGAAAAATTTCTTCTGCCCTTCCTGTGATGGTTCTTTCTGTGTTAATGTCCTCAGGTCCTGGCTATGATAGGTTGCTTTTATTCATTACAAACTAGTTCAGCTTATTTCTGTCACACACACACAGACACAGACAAAAAGTCAATCCCTTACCAGTATATTTAAGAGGGAGTCTAGTCCACAGTTTACTGCATTAACTTTATAGTAGACTTGGAAACATGTAGGGAAGACACTTATAATCCCTGATTCTCACAGCCAACTACAGCTAAAAGTAGACTTCAGATCCCTGGTGGGCTTTCTCTAAAGTGAGCAATTAATATTGGGTACTTTGTGTTTCTGCTCAGTGACTCGTCCTCGATGGCACTTGTGTTCAGAAACTATAGACCATAAACCCCAGAGTTGACTGTGGCATATTTGGGTCACTTCAGAGGTCAATTTTGGCAATTGCATTCTCTGAGGGAAACCTGGATCTAAATAACTGCCTCTTTCACATTACTGTTAGTTCCAACACTGTAGCAGAGTGTCTGATCTTAAACAATTTTTTCGTTCCTTTATCTTAGTCAATACATTACACTTATTTCTTCTTTCATATCTTTTGTAATCAGACAAAGTCAAAAGACACTACTGTATTCCTCTTTCATTAAAATTATCATTGGTTTCTTATTTTCTCATCTTCCCTCCTTCATATGCCTCCACATCTGAAATTCTCAAGTGGTTCCTTCAATGTATTTCAGTCCATGAAAACCACTGTACATCTAGTCTGCAAATGTTGCAAGTCATTTGTTCTTTCATAGTATATTGCTTAATTTCCTCTGTGCTTGAGTGGTGGAAGTACTTACCTTTGATCAGTCCCCTGGTTTGAACTGTATCAGAATTTCTCATAAAGCTGTTTCCTCTACATATGTTTCTAGGTGTTGAGTGCCCTCTCCTCAGAAGCTCTTTCAGATGGTCATCCTTATAGATACTCCCCTATCTTTACGCTCATGGGTTTTTTTTATTTGACAGAGCTGAACCAGTGAGTGAGAAAACACCATTAAACCCATACTGTGGTCTACAAAAGTGTTGTATTTCAGTTTAATTCACACTGATTTGAAGGTGAATGAAAACAGAGGCCATTATAAAGCAAAACGGAAGGGTTCATATGGTTTTTGGGACTAGTTTAATTCTAGAGATAGTTTCAAATGTGTCTTGTGCAGGCATTTCTCCATCTCTGTCTCTGCAGCCAGCACAACTGAAGCCCCTCAGTCCTGCCTGGAGTTGTGCTCAGCTGCAGCAAAGCACACGTCCCTTCCCACAGCTGAAGGTCCTGAAACCATCCAGGGTCTGCTCTTCTTGATGTCTTTCCTTGTGGATTGTGACTTTACTGACCTTACTTCCATCCCGCCACGGGTGATACATGGATGACTGTTAATTTAGGCTGCTCGTCTTCAGATAGAGGTCTTAAGTTGATATTTAAGTCAATCTTACTTGTAAGGTAAGTATTTTATGACTCAATGTTCTCACTTATGTGTCCAAGCAATATGAGTATGTAGAGATTGAGAGAGAGTGTTATTGTCTTCTATAAATACATTAAGGAGAGACAAGCAGTCTGTAGAAATAGTAAATGGCAGTTGTGCAGAGGAAAGGTTATTTAAGCTGAAGGCATCTAGGTACTAATGGGTAGATGTGGTCTGTTATTGCATTAATGATGACTACTAAAAGGTTATAATATTGTGACTCTGGACTGACTTTCCAGCAGAAACACTGGAGACAGGAACCAAACTGGATTCCAAATGGAGCCTGAGGCATTTTTGAAGCTGTTTATGTGCTGGGAAACTGACTGTACTGACAAAGATTTCTCTCAGGTCTGTGCTTTGTATTCCAAAATCTTAGTGACACCAGAGGTGCTGCCAATGTATTCAGCAAAGAATGGGGCAGTTAGTACTACCCTACACTGCCAAAAGTTTAAAGTTAGCTCAGTTTTGAGAAGGGATGAACTAGATTCCTGGAGATCCTTTCCAGCCTTAATATTTCTACATTTCTACATTGTTTTCTTTACAAAATAAAAATAAATACGGAAGAAAGCTTCCTAAGTGGACTGGTAATTTTGGCTCTGATTTTCATTTCAAAAGCAGGAGCTGGTTTTCTGCAATTCTTTGAATCAGTGTCCTCCTTTGAAGAATATTATTGAAGGCAGGGGGAAGAGTTCATGGGGTCTGAGAAGAGAACCGGTGGTAGTTGTGTCCCAGTGTGGTGGTATCATATGGCTGCCCACTAACATGGGCTATGCATGCTGATGAATCCTGGTACCAAAGGCTTAACCAGGCTGACCTGGATCCCTGAAGCTATTATGGATATGTTGAGTGGAAAGATAAGATTCTCCTGATTTCTGTTCGTTTGATATTTTCTAACTTGGGCAAAATTCCAAAAGGTGGAAAACGATGAAATTTGAGGAAGGTGAGATAACGATGTTGGAAGATGCGGTTGTCATACAGCAGGGACACAGATCTGATATTGATGCCATCTGTGTCAATCAGTTCTTCTTAGCCCAAGCTGAAGCTAAGATCAGCATGTCTAACAAGCGGTCAGATGTAAGTCTGACTTTGAATTACCAGGCATTGAGTAAAATTCAATTAGCAACTATCCCTTAGGGCTCTTGAAGAGGAAAGTTCTTGCTGAACTGCATAAAATGTGATGTGATGTCATGAAGCTACTGTGGACCTTGGATTATTTCAGCATTGAGAGTTATGTGGCTGTTTTAACAACCTCAGGATTGCAGTGAAACAATTGCATTGCTGGGCCAGGGGAATATAAAGGAAATTATGATCCTGTATCTTACATAATAGTTCTTAGGGCCTCAAGGAAGTGAATGAGAGTTCTTCTGACTGCATTTCTAATAAATTTTCTTGAGGAATGGTCTCCTGGTGAGTGTAGCAACCGACGTTTTCTGTTTCATATGTGACAATGCCTTGTACTTTCGAAGTGTATCATCAGTCAAGTGTAAATCAGAGATGAACTATTCCGGCTTATTGTTATTCTTTTAATAGGAAAATATTTTTTGGAGCTGGAATCATCCTGTTTTATTTTGCTGTTTGGGAAAACTTTATGTGAAATTATATTTACTTCTTGGATGGCAATAGATTATTCTGTAATGCTTGGCAAGTAAATAACATTTCATTACTTCTGCACTCTGTGTCATTATATCATGTTAATCTTCTTATGGAGGTACAAATAAACATGAATTCAACACTGGAAAATAACATGTGCTGAAAGGCCATTCCTTTTGAAATATTAAATTATGTTCTTATAATGAAAAGAGAGATCTGTGTACAATGGGCCTGAGTTTTCAAACAGAGCAAAATTTTTCCAGGAGCTCAGCTTTCAGGCCAAAGAAAAGTGGACTTTTAAAACTATGAAGTGTCTAAAGTTTCCCTCAGATACCAATGGATTATCAAAGGATTTGAAGTGTTGAACTCTTTTAAAATACCCGATCATTCATTTTGTTTTACGCTCTTTCAAAAATTGCCGCTACAGTGTACATTCTTTATGGCTTAATCAATTTTGTGTCACACCTGTGAATTGCTATTTTCATAGAGATTCATAGCTATAAAGCTGTTCTGGTACAAAGCTTAATGCCTTTGAAATTATATTATTGTGGGAACAGATGTGTCTGAATAACAGACCTGGAAGTGGAGGACTTGGTATCTCAAGTATTTGTTCTCATTGTGTCATTTTCTTTAGTGAAATCCTCCAAGGAGTGACAAATTCAGGGATAAACAGCAATTAATAATTCACAGTGGCCAGAGGGAAGGAACAGCCGGTTGCACTTCATTGCACAGATCTAACAACTAACACATAGCTTGGACACAAAATTGAAGGAGTTGGTCACCAGCTCATTCTTCCTCAATTCAACTTCAGTTTGAATAAAATGCTTGTCTTCATAAAGGAATATAAAGAATACTTATTTCTCTAACCATTGTCTTATGAATACAATCTTGATTCTATTCTGCAATGTACATTGGTATTTTACCTCACTAAAATGAGATTCTTTTTAATCATCTGGTGTGTGACAAAAAAAAATCACTGTGAATTCCAGTCCCTTTCATGTCTCTTCTGTCTTCTTGAGAGTCACTGTGTTTATTATGTACATAGTAGCCCCATTTTATTTCCTAGAGTTTGCCACCATGGGGAGTGACTGTCACAGTCATTTAGTCACTGCACATGCACATGCAGTGTCTAAAACCATCTCTCATATTCAGGGTCTCTTCAGTCCCCATTAAAGTTTACTTTGCCTTCAAAACCCACTTCTCCTTTCCCTTTGGCTTCTGCCTGTTGACACCTTCCCATTTTCCATGGATTAACTAAAAAACCTTTATAGGGTATGGACTTCAAATTAATCCAAAATGTTCTGCTTTGTTCATATCACATTTAGTATTGCCTGTTTTGCCTTTCACTTTAAATGCAGGTTTAGTGGTCACATTTTCTAAGTCATTTCCATGCTTGACATAAAATCATATCAGAACAAGACAGATCTGAAGTGGATATTCCTGGAGGCTAATCTCCAATTCCAGTGAATTGCATTGTCTTTTTTTTCCTTAAGAATTACTAATGCAGTTTTCTTCAATTAATTTTGATCATAGAATAGTTTGGATTAGATGGGACCTTTAAAGGTTATCTCGTGCAACCCCCCATCTTTAACTAGATCAGGTTGGTTAGATGGTGTTCCCTTGAACCAAGACAAAATTTTAACAGTGATCACTCACTCCTCTGTGACAAGGAGCTTCACAGCTTCCTTTGATATTGCTTCAGATGATTTTCATCCTGCCATTTGACGTTTTAATTTAGGCTTACTTAGTTGTTTTACAGGAAATGGTAATGAACATCCATCCTCTGTTTACTGTTCCCTTCCTATCTGAAAGTCACGTCTTTTCCAATGTATAGATTCCTGATCTATTTTATCAGTCTTCATACAGAAACTGTTTGATTTCCCTTATCCTTTGCACTTCATTGAAATGAAGATTTGATGATTGGTTATACGCAGCATAGATAGATCCTTATACAAATCTTATCAACTTGTCTACTTTGCTTCAGCAAACTGAATATTGAAAATATGTCTACATCTGAAAAGGTTGACTGATACCCTTGAACTATTCTTCAATCCACATTAGACTACAGAGTACATGGGCTAGGTACCAGGTGCAAATTTCCCTTTGAGTACATCTGCAATAATACTGAATAATAATAAGTAATTGAATATTCAACAAATGTTTAAAAGTCACATCCATTACATACAGATTTTTCATAGAAAATGGATAAAATAGTAGTCAAAGAGTTCAACAAAGGATAAATCAGCTTAATTTTTTGTATATTAGCAATAATTTAAATTCTGAACACTCAGTAGTATTTTTGAAGATAACGCATCTATTTCTGATGTTTATCTGGAATTACTCTGGTGTTTAATGGTAAGAATTTAGCACATTTGTCTTTTTACAGCAGGTGGAAACACGCTGGGAGGGTGCAAAAAGATCAGCTTAGCTCAGATTCTTTGGTAGCAATTTCAGGCTGGGTGTTATACCAGCTAGGGGCAAGGATTACATTTCCACTAAATACAATATTTCTTACTGTTGCTAACATAATCATTTTTTTGTGTGTGCGTAGTAAGGACTATCCCAGCTACTGGACCATGAATAGATTATTTTGAGGGTTCTGAATTTACACTATTCAATATCTTCTTTGAAAAAAAAATCTTTCCCCTTTTTTTCATTTGGTTAATTTTCGCTTTCTTGTTCTATACACTTTTCTTTTTCTCTGAAAGCATGCATTATTTATTTTTATTTGTCAAAATTAATCTTATCTTGCACTGTGCTGAATTATAGATACACTGGAAGGTTAGGTGAGCTGCCTCAAACTGCTGAGAGATCTTATCTATTCTCATCCTATTTCAGGAAAAACTGCTCTGTTAAGGTGGTTATGGTGAAAGTCTAAAGTCAGCATTCAGAACATGAATATAACTTAGAAAAATATTGCTAGCGACAAGCATCCCTAAAACACGATGGAGGAGGAAGGGTGGAAAACACATAGTCTCAGTCACAGGACAGTAATTTACAATAGTTTTGGGTTTTTTCAGCGAAATAAAAACATGAGGCCTTTCCAGGAGTCAATGAGTAGTGAACGAGTGTTAAAATAAGATTAACTTTCATTGTTTGAGAAAACAAGAGGGTCTATCACCCCCAAATAAGTTTCCTCTTGTGTTGGCTCAGGTAGCAGCCATTTCTCACAGTCTCTCTTTGAAAGTCATGCTCCATGAAAACTGTGGATAAAACCTCCAAAAGTTATATCAACTCCTCAGGTGTTTTTTGGATTTTGGTTGTTTTCTTTTTTTTTTTTTTTTTTTATTTGGGCTCTGTTTGCTCAGTTTGCAGTGAAAAGTAGATTGTAAATTTGCAGGTAAAGAAACATGCTGGGAATCAAATGTTTTCAATGTTGAGGAAGTAAATTTGACTCTGTCTGAATTCTCATTAGTAAAGCACAAGCTACTTCAGAGTTTTTCTCAGACTGTACAACACCAGCAAAGCAATGGGGTCACTGTTGAAATTCCTTACATAAATTCTATGGAGCTTGGCATGAAGGTTGCCATGAAAGTGCTTTTGACTGTGATTGGGACTGTAAAAGCTCATTGACTACATATAAAAACCATAAGCCTCTCTCTAGTGAAGTGGCATTTTCAAAGCGGAAGAACAGTAAGCGGATGCAGCAAGGTCATTCTGACATCTTGTAAAGCTTCTTTTAGTCAGGAATTTCCAAACTTGCCGTACTGCAGAGAGTATCTTAATACAGTATCTGTAGATTCATCTCTCTGCAAACTTGCAGTAACTTATAGCAACTACAGCAGTTGCAATTGTATTTAATTATTCTTAACTATTTTTAGGATAAAGTGCTAGCACATTTCTTTAAAAAAGTAGAATTTTAACATGTTTTTTTCTGTAATCAGTCCTTCTGCACTATTCCCATCTTCCCTCTCATAAATTCTTCTCTGCAACATGGGTTACTTCTGATTCTTCTAGCTGTCTCTGCACCTTGGGTACCAAGTTTCTGTCCAATAATCTAACAGTGCTTTCTACTAGCACTTCCTACTACCTGTTAAGAGTCCATGAGGGATAAAACAGATTTCTCTTTCACCTGAGAATGTAAGGACAAAAGACCACAGATACCACCACATCCTTTCACCTGCACCTGCAGGACACCTTGCACTGAGCTTGTAACTCAAAAGGATGTGCTGAACATCCAGTCCCTCTGCCTCTACTTGCCAGAGCACATAAAGGGTTTTCAACATCTTACAACCTTCAAATACAAATTTCTGACCTATCCAACCAGTAGGCTTCAGTCCAGAAATTTGTAACCAAGGGAACAGTCATTTAATAGCTGCAAAATGAAGTTGGCACTGTAGGGCAGGAAATATGATTCCTATCATTTTAAAATCAATAGAGGCAAGAACCTGCAGGTGGATCTGTGGATCATAGAATCATATGGGGTTGAAGGGACCTCTGGAGATCATCTAGTCCAACCCCCCTGCCGGAGCGGGTCTACCTAGAGCACGTTGCACAGAAACTTGTCCAGGCAGGTTTTGAATGTCTCCAGAGAAGGAGATTCCACCACCTCTCTGGGCAGCCTGCTCCAGTGCTCTACCACTCTCACAGTAAAGAAGTTCCTCTTCAAGTTTAGGTGGAACTTCTTATACTCAAGTTTGTACCCATTTCCTCTTGTCCTGTCACTGGGCACCACCAACAAAAGACCAGACCCGTCTTCCTGACACCCTCCCTTTAAGTGTTTGTACGCATTAATTAGATCTCCCCTAATCCTTCTCTTCTCAAGACTAAAAAGGCCCAAGTCCCTCAGCCCCTCCTCGTAGGAGAGATGCTCCAGGCCCTTAATCATCTTTGTGGCCCTTTGCTGTACCCTCTCCAGCAGTTCGCTGTCCCTGGGTGAATTACCCATTACAGTTGACGACATTGGTGATATTTAAATTTACTGTCCCACACTGGCCATCAGTAGTCTAGCCCTGCAAAGTGGCCTGATAAGGGTTTTCATATCAGGTGACAGGACCCTTGATGGTGGCAGGAGTGAAAGTTCCTCAGCATCACACACGAAAAGATCAGGGAGGTATTTTCCTGTGCGTTGCGGGCTCTCATTAAGTACTGCTTTCAGCTTGCCTCCTTTCTTCTTTTGGAACTGCCCCTAGACAGCAAGGAAGATTATATTTTGACTGCAATTAAGGCCACTTCATTCATCATTAAATCAATACTCTTAGCACTATTTACAGCCTTAGCTATTTTAAAATTCTTCCAATGGCAATTTTACAGACACATTGAATGATAGAGTCTCTAAAAATACTTACTACTTTTAGCCAAACAGCACGTGTGTTAGTGACAATGTCTATCAAAGAAATGTCAACACATCTGCACTGTTTGTTGTATTTTCCAGTGGTCTCTGATAGAGTTTGGGAGAACAGTGCAAAGTGTGCAGCAAACCAAACGTCTTTGTAAATCTGACTCAAACTTTCAGGAATATTGGTTCAGCAGCATTATCCTGCTAAGGAAAATGTACTAATCCAAACATGAGATATTGCACCTATCTGTCCCTGGTCATCACTTTCCTATTTTTTTTTATTTTTTTTTTGTAAAAAAAAAGCCTGTGGAATGGACTTATTTCATCTTTGTCCTTACTTCTCATCTTAGAAGTGACTAGTTAACTCAGGAGCTTTCTAGAAAAAGAAAAAAAAAAAAAAGTTAAAATTTAAAGATTTTCCTTGGTAATGATGCTGTCAATGATGTGCAGGTTAGACATGTCTGCGTTCCTTATTTAAAATAATGTACACCCCCTGGCATGCTTTAATGGACTCTGTAGCTGACATGTTCAGCTTCCATTTCATTTATTGCATTTCTTTATTTGTCCTACTCATTGCTTCCATTTCATCCTTCACCAACAGAAACACTCTAAAATTTGTTCTTCATTTCTTTTAAATTATTTTTCACTTGTTCCCATTATGAGGGTACTTCTGCAGGTCTCCATTTGCAGAATATACTGAGAGGTCAATGTGAGTTTGACAGAAAAAGAAATTATGGGAGGAAAAAATAAATTGTAGCCTTTATTAGGATTTCCCTTTATTGTATTGAAGTTTAGGCCTTTATAGCTGACTTCTCCATTCATTTATAATAGCATGAGCCGTAAATGTACAAAACCTCCTCAAATATGCCTGTTACTGTTAAATGTCTTTTGGTTCCTGGGTCAGAGATTTTAGTCTGAGGTGTCTCATTATTTAGACTTCCAAGTGTAGTCGCAGATGATGTTTCATGAGTCAAATCCTGTGGTCCTAGCATCACTGTGCCTGACCTCTGAAGTCAGTGGGAGTTTTACACGGCCAAAGAAAGTGGCATAATGTCATTAGTTTAAAAAAAAAAAAAAGGGAGCATCCCTTATTTAAGTAAGAGGTGGAATCCAAGGCAGTATGAGTTAAGGAACTGAGCAGTAAATTAATCATTCTGAAAATACTGATCAGTGTTCCCTGATTTTACGTGTAATGTTTATAAGAAACACATAAGTATTTTGAGTTTTTCCTTTTAATGTTTGAATCAATCCTGCTTGTATGTCCAGTTAAAAAAAAAAAAAAAAGCTAGAGTATTTAGAAAAGGATTAATTAGATTTACTAGGTAAATAAAATAATGTGTTTTTCCAGAAACCTAGTCCCCAGTAAGGTTCACAGAGAACATTCAAATGTCAGTCAGCTGTTGAGCTATTTTCATTCAACAAGAGGAGACTCTCATTAGTTAATATCCTGAGAAAAGGCTGTAATTTCCAACAGGCAATGAGAAGCACTTTTCTTAAATGTTGTCTTCACTGAAAGTCACTTTGGCCACTATCCTGTGGTGACATTCCAGCTGAGACATAAGTCCACTTGCATGTGTCCCTGGGGTCCCAACCTGGGGATCCCAACCTGCAGTCCCAGGGACTGACACAAGATTTCAACACTACTGAGTCCAAAACTGTCTCAAGCTGTACAGAGAACCCTAATGCCATGTAATGAAAACCCTGTCTGATTATCTTTTAATGGTTTGTTTCAATTTAGGTATTCTTTTTTTTTGAAGAAATAAATTATTATGTGAGAAAATTATTAAGTGTAAAAACTGGAAACAATTTATTTTAAAATGACAGGAAAAAATAACTAGGATACAAAAGAATTAGGTATTCAGACATCAGACGTTGTGCTGCCCTAGGTTTGAATTTGCATTTCTTTTCCTTTCAAGTTTTTTCTTTTTTTTTTTTTTAAAAAAAAAGAACTTCTATTATAATGTCAGATTTGTTCATTTCTATTCAAATCTTAAACCTGGCAAGACCATTGTGATCACCTACTCTGATTTCCTGTACGAAAAAACAAAAATAAAATACAGGCACCAGAACATTAGCAAGTAATTCCCGTATCAAGCTCACAAACAGCAGAGCCTTCCTTTTTCAAAGAAAGAGATTTAATCTTCATCCTAATATTAAAAGCTGAAAGCATGAACTAGACTGAAAAAATGAAGACTGTATTTACTATGCCTTTTGCAAAGCCATATGACTAACTCATTACTTCCACTCTAAAGTTCTCAACTTTGAAATGTTCATTCACTCTGTCTATACATTATAACCTGTATATAAATGATACTTCTCATTGTGTCTGACAGCTGAAAAATGTTTTGTCAGACAAATACTCTCACCGTTCTCCTCCCAGTGCATTTTTCCTGCTGAGTAAGAGGAAGACTAGTGAAGGAACTTATTCCACTGATTTTTACTAGATTTGTTTTGATGAGGACAAAAATTTCCACATAGAATACTCCATGCAGCCTATAGAGAGTTCTTGTTTTCATAAACATCATTATTCTTCACTTATCGTTGTGTATTACATTTGATGGATAAATAGTACTGTGTATTGGATTAAGGGTAAAACCAGAGTATCTCAGTACCTTGGTTTTAAGCACCTAGTCCATAGACAGTATCTAAAACCCAGATTTAGGTAGGTAATATCTTTGTGTATGTAATTTGCACACATGCACATATATATATATCATTAATTTGCAAATTATTTATATATTTTACGGGAAACTTCTGGACAGTCTGGAATCCCCATGCAGCTGGTAAGAAGCTGCCTCAAGTTAGATAGTGTGAAAAACTCCAGATCTCAGTGTATTTTACCGTTACTGGCTGAATTTTAAGGAGAAAGAAACTGCAACCCAGTTTTACGAGTGTTCCTGGCTGTGCTGGACATGCCCCATGCCTGCTGGACATGCCCCATGGTAGGAAACTGAGCTGCCACAGCACTCCACCCCTGGGTATCAGCAAGGACAAAAAGGCAGTTTAGGTGCCTTCCAGCAGCAGACGGATGTTCACCAGAGATTTTGGGGCATCAACTATTTTGCAGATAAATAGTTGCTCTTACGTTTCTAGATCACACGGCTCTTTCAAGACTGGAAAATTTATTTTCTTGCTTCTGTTGGATACCAAACACTTTGCATGATGGAAATCTTACAGCATAAGGCATTTCCATAACATTTTAAAAACCTGCATCAAAATACGGTAAAGCAACATTCCCATACAATTTTGTTTGCCTCCTGCTTGGAAGGAAATGGCAAATGGTTGTGCTCCCGTAGTAGACTTATCCGAGATACTAAAATGAAAGGGCAAGTTTTAATATACCAATTTGTTCCTCTTCCCTAGAAATCTGAGTAGTTCAGTGGGCTTAATTTCTCCCAAAAGAAATACGAGTCCACCTAGTATTAGATTAAGAATTAAGTGTTAAGAATGATAATAAGCTATTTGGGATCATATAACACGTGATTTCCAGTTGCTGAGTACTTACCTTGCCTCAGTGAGGCTCACAGGAAAAACATGCAAAACCAAACAAGTTGACTGAAAGTCTGCTTCAGCAATAAATACATTAAACCTCTCCAATCAGACACTATAGGCCATCGACTCATTCTGCTGGCAAGCCAAAAGGAGGACTGGCTTCCCCATGTGTTTATGTCAGATTCAAGGGGGTTTCTCAGAAGAGCTGGCACAGGGGCTCCGAGCACCTCCAGGGCAGGTGGATGTCAATAATCCTGCTTTTTACTTGACTTGATAAAAACACTGGAAGCAGTAAGATACAAGAAACTAGAAGAATCTACAGAAACTACTGGTCTTTTTTTTTTTTTTTTTTCCAAGTAAGGAGGATTGATGCATTTAAGAGTGGCCATGTTTGCCAGCAGTGGTAGGTCCTTGAGCTGAAGCCTGCTGGTTGCTCTCTGAGGGGCAGTGGAGAGGGGCAGTGTAATTGGCCTTCCCCAGTTACAAAAAAACCATTTTTCCCTGGGGCCATCCAGTGCCTTGTCAGACTCTTTAGTACAGACATAAAGAAGATTCAAAACCTTGCCTACTGCATTTCAGTGCAGAGCAGCCTCCCTGCAACTGAATGTCCTAGATAAGTACATCATGGTGTTCATTCCTTTAGAGCATGCACTGTTCAAGCACTCATAATTTCTACCAGACGTTCTTTAATCAAGAATCTCTCTGTCATTTAAAAAATTTTCTTTCTATAGAGAGCATGGGG
This sequence comes from Arenaria interpres, assembly GCA_013399435.1. Taxonomy (NCBI): domain Eukaryota; kingdom Metazoa; phylum Chordata; class Aves; order Charadriiformes; family Scolopacidae; genus Arenaria; species Arenaria interpres. The sequence goes on from VXAK01023553.1 coordinate 304,903, forward strand.
ACACTACAGAAGAAATGGGGCTGTCTTTTGGGACCCTTTGCAGTATAAGCGGATGCTCCATATGCCATCTTGACAAGATACACATTGTTTTAAATTTTATTTTTATAATCATCTTGTGTTGGCTTCGTTTAGTTTTACATTTTATTAAAGTACATTGGAAAGCTGGAATTCAGGCACTGAAAAATATATTTGTGCCTCAAATATAAACAAATGCTGCTGAAGCTCATGCTTCTGAGTGATGCAGCCGTGCCAAGCTCCTGCCAAGAAAGCTTGCCTACGCCCAACCTCAACGTGAGTCTCTCTGTCTGGCTGTTTCTGCTGTAAATAGTTACTCATCGGTGAGCATCCTAGGAAAATTCACCGTGCATATACACAGAAAACATGTTCTGAAAAAAAAAAGACAGAAAGGGGTGATGACCAGGATGAACGGGATGAACTGAGTATGAAGTAATAGAGCTGGATTTCTTTTCATTCCAGGTCAATGTCCAGTTCATTAGTGAACTGTACAGCTGTATGAAAGAACAAAAAATACAATTTTATCAGAAAATGAAAACCAACAAACAGCCTATCAATAGTTGCTGGAGCAGTACAATGTTCTTCTGGGTTAACAGATTGAGTTATATGTCTTGCTTGGGGATTTTGATGAATGCTATTATCTGGGAAAAAAAATGCAGTCATATTTTTTTGGTTGTGAAGTATTTTTATAACTTCAGCTGAAGCAACAGTTCTATAGACACTTCACAGATATAAGTCATTACAGCGAAGTTAAAAAAGCTGTTTGGCTGCCTGGGGTCATACACTGGTATCTTCAGGAGCAGGCTCTATTTTCCCAGGCTTTACGCTCTACTCTAAAAGAATGCATCCCAGCTCATGATTTCCCAGCAATAAGTAGTCTGTTAGTTATTCAGGCTTGGTATTCACTGCAGCTTAATTAGGAATCTAGGCTGCACAGGTAGAGAATGGAGAGAGGTATGTTCCTGCAGAGCTTGATTCAGAGCACCCCATTTAATAGTCTAATGATTGCCTAACCTACATGCTCTGATTCTTCTCCTGGAGATGCCTGCCTGCCAGGAAGAGCTGGACATGTCCAAAGTCCAGAGTTAACAATACCAGCTTTGCCTCCGTGACCCTCTGGCTCAGCTCAGCCCTGGGACCAAGGACAGCTGATTTTGGTGTAAAAGAGCATTAGATGGAGTCCATGTCCATTGTATTTTTTGAAGGTTCTTTTCTTAATATCTTGTTGGTATAGCCTTGTAATTTCCATTCCTCCATGTTTCTGCCCCATATAATGTCACCAAACCCCCAGTGGATGCTCCATATGCCATCTTGACAACATCTTGGCAGCATCTTGACATTGTTTTTAATTTTACTTTTATAATCATCTTATGTTGGCTTCATTTAGTCTTACCTGAAAGGAGCACTGGAATGTCATGGCATCTGCCATGCTCTTTGAAGTTCTTCTGTGAAGGTTTAATCAATATACCCACAAAAAAGCCAGTGTTCAGGTTACAAAGAATAAATTGGAAAGATCCAAATACTGCTCTGCCATTCAGGTCAATATTTTTTAAAGTGTTTGCACTAATATGGAGCTGTGTGTTTTATTTAAAATTCATATTAGTTTACATTTCAAGGTGACTGCACTCTTTATTCTGAAACCTTCTTCTGCATTACTTCATTCAGCCCTATAAACACTTATGGAAAGCACAGGCTAAAAATAAATTCCTTTTGCACTTCTCTCATTTAAATTGCTTTCAGGAAAATGCTGATATCAGGAAAGAGGCACCCACATCCATATGTTTACATTTATAGCAATTCTTAGTCACTTTTCTAATGTTAACTAGGAAATTATGTTATTTGAAAAACCTGTAATTACTCACAGAGCAGCACTTTGTCTTCATAGTCACTGCTCTTACAATGTTTATGGTACCTACCGCACCCAGATTCAGGGCTGAGGCACACAGCTGAGGCAGACAATATAAATGGAAAAAGACATGCTTTTCCCTCTGGGCGATCACAGGTCAGAGTGACCACCACTGGGCTGTGTATAATGCGGGGAAGAAGAGGCACCACAAGATGAAAGGTGTGTTCCTGCTGCAGAAGCACACATTGTCTCCCTGCAGCAGATCTCCTCAGCTCAACAATGCTTGTCTTAACAGGATTAGTGCTGAAGAGAGGTTCCTCTGCCCCAGACACTTCTCAGGGAATATTTTTATCCAGTCACTCATGTTGACAGATAGGTCTGCATGGGGTAATCTAGCTCTCGTGAATGGTCGCTGGTGGCAGCCGTGCAGTGCAAGATGATGCATCTCCTCTGGGTGTGGGAAGGAGTGTGGGGGACAGTGTGCTGCCGAGGAATTGCTGGGGGTGGGGAGAAATATGAGGCTACAACAGTTTTTGTGGTTGGAAATTGGACTGGTTCAACCCTGGAACAAACCCCAGATCTTCAGCGATTTGGAAAACACCTTCTTGTCAATCAACTTTTTCTAGCAAAATTAAGGTCTCCCTTACTCTTCTAAGAAAGAAATAGAGACCCTATCACAAAACTTAGGTGCTATCTACATAACAACACATCTTCCAACATCTTTGTCCTTCTCAGGATAATTGTTGACTTTTTTTTATTGGAAATATTGTAATCTAACAAATGTTTTGGGAAGCTGTGAATAGTGCACCATAAGTATGTAGATCCTGTGGGTCTGCTCATGACATAGTAGGACCCATCTGGTGATGTCCTCCCATGAGACGTACAAGGTCTTTGATGCTCTGTGTGAATAGCTGCTTCCTCAGCCTGTTGCTGAGGTCCCTCTTTAAGTTCCACTGTGATGTATACAATAAATAATAAGTATCACTTTATGCACTTGAGAAGTATTGAAAGGTTGTGTGCAGCAACTAAAATGTTTGTTGAAAATCAACAAGATGTTAAAGTTTGATATGTAATTATACTGTTGGGGTGAAAAAAAGTTTTTCTGACTGCTGCTAACTCTGGAAACAGTATTTAAAATACATTTTGTATTGACTAGATGGTGTCTGTTCTGTCTCAGTGAGAGATGGCTTTTTACAGTGCCATGGAGTAGCTTATTCTTGCTGTACAGCTTGTGAGTACATCAGAAATACAAGGTAGTCACCTAATTACAGAGCAGGTACAGTGTTATTAGTGACGCGTAGTTCAAAATGGAACCATAATTATGTATGAAGATCACTCCAAGAAACACTTAATTGCATCACTTATTGCTAACAACTTATAGCTACCAGCATGCTGCTGAGTGATAAAAGCAGTTCTTCCCCACACACTCCTGGGTCTTATAATACGCTAAATCTCTGCCAGGGCAGAGATTAAGGAAAAGGGTGTAGTTTTATCAAGGACTCAGATATAGCTCTTCAGAAGGATACATTTTGTCTAAAGCCAAGTGGAACTGCTTACGTGTTTTGTATTGCTCGAAAAAATGTTCTTTTTTAAAGGCAAAACTTCTCCCAGTGATTCTTGGTATTCTTTGGATTTTTCCTCTGTTGTCAAGTGTGTAGCCTATGAAACAAGTTATAAAACACAGCAGTTATAAAACAGATTGTAGACTCTTAAAAATGCTTTTGAACATTTGATTGAAAATTCATACATTTGTGTGTTCATATTCATATATTCTTATGGTGCAGTGTAATTTTTTAGCATGAGGGTTTTTTTAAGAAATAAAAAGTTCACATTTTTAATTTGACATTTCTGTAAAATAATAATGAACAAAAGAGGTCCATACCTAATTATATTACATTTTGAAAATTTTCTTGAAATTTTCAATTAATGTTTCAACATATTTCAGCTCTGTGAAGTATATTGAGTTTTCTTTTAAGAACTTTTGAGGCAATAACATAAACATATTTATAGAACAGCTTGGGGCTGATTTGCAAATTAATCATTTACAGGTTTTTTAAACTTTAAAATAAATAAAAATTAATCTGTTGTACATTTTGTTTAAACTTGCTCTTAAGAATGGGAATTTTTGTGATTGAAGAGGATGTTGTGCATTTTTAGCTATTCTTTTTTGTCTTTTTGTTTCAGCTCAATATTTGCAAACCCATTATAATGGCAACAGCCCTGTATGATAAGGTTAACTTGAGTTTTCACTTTCAAAGGCAGGCATGCTGTCTATCTGATATAATTAGAAACATTAACTTTCTCTTTTCTGAATTTAAGCTAATGCTGTACATATGATCTCTTTTTTTCCTTCTTCTGTTTTGTTATATATTTGCAAACATTATCTAGGACCAACTATTATTTTTTTCGTTTTTTGGGGGGGAGGCACAACTAGGGGAAAATAAGGCAGAGCTTTTGCCTTTTAGTTTTCCAGTACAGGGGAAATGGGGACCATTCTTGCTGGGAACAGGATGAGTTGAAAATTTCAATTAATTTTCTTAAATGGTCAAGATCCAGATCTGAATCTGACCTTTTCATCTCTAAGACCTCATAAGGGAAGGGTGAGGAGTCACGTGCAATGGTTCGCTCCTTGGATGCTAACTGCAGTAGGCAGGTGTCAAGCTGGGGAAAATACCTAAGCAGTGGCATCTGTTCCCTGAGGAATTTAGCATCCAAGGCTGGAGGCTTTGCTTACTGCCTCTAGGCCTGCCATGGGGATGTCCTGTCTTCCAGATTTCCTTTTGCTTGACTGTTTCCTGTATTTTTAACTCACATCTCTGTCTATGAAATGAATATAATATTCACCTTCTGGAAATGGGAAACTTCAGAAATTCTGTAGTGTATATACATATGCAAAACCATACACACACACATACGTATGTTTACAGCCTACATATACATATGTATATTTATAATCAGTCACATAACCCCACTTGCCAGTTTGTTCTGGAAGTTAAACTGTGTCTTTAAACAACTGCCTGGGGAATGAAAATAAACAAAGAGAACCCAATGGCCCTCCAGATGCCTTCTCAAAGAGTCTTAGCAGTGGAGAGAAACTCCCTGACCAGCTGAAAAAATAAATGATACACTGGTGGGAGCTGCATACTTAGATCTTACATCTGGGAAAGTACTGTGGGTCGTGAGACCCCACATGCTGCAAGCCAGTGTCCATTCTGAGAGTAAAGGTATGGGTGGTAGGGGAGAGCCCTGTGTTTACTCCCAGACCGGAGGCAGCAGCTTGGAAAAAGGGAGGGCTATTTCAATAAGATTTTACAGGCAATCAGCCTAAGACAGGGAAAAGCCGCCTGCAGCTTCTTACCAGATGCTTTCCACAAGAAAAGTGGGGGGAAAGAAATTTGAATCACATTTAAAAAATTATTTAATAGTTATGCACAGAAAATTGATTTCTTCTGAGCTATGGAGTTTCCTTTAATATAGTAGAGATAGAAGTTAATAACAGCTATCAGGAGGTTTGTGTGTGTACATTGTAATGCCCCTGAAAATGCATATTGTGAAGAAGGAGTGAAAAAAAATCAGAAGCGAAAATCTCTGTGAGAAGGAAGGGAAGCAGAAGATCTTAAATTCACACCACTCTACATAGGTGAAGCTTTTGATGCACACCAGGGCCCTTATAAATCAGTGTCCAAAGGAAAAAAAGAAGGCAATTGACTGAAGGGAAGGGGAGTGGGGAGGAGGGAAATTTTGTATTATAAGGAGGATGAGAACTGTGCTACAAAATTGCAGTCAAATGTATAAATCTGTGTGACTGTAAAGGACTTCTCAGCATGATGTTGTGGCCATGTGTTTCTTGGCATTTTCACAAATGGGAAAGTGCTGCTTCCTGAACGGGCAATTGATCTTCTCCCCAGTGTTGATGTTAGCGTACTTGGGACTTTGCAGCTGCTAGCTTGGTGGCTTTCCATTTGATAAGAAATATTTTGATTACTGTCTTAATTAATCCAGATTCTGTCACCTTTGGTCATCTTACACGGTATCAATTTAATAAATAGGCTCATTATTCTCCTTGGCTCTGGCTTTTTTTGCCCTTAACACCCAGATTAGACATTTTGCTTCCTACACCCTGCCTGGCTTAAAGCATGGGTGAGACCAGATCCTGCTTTCAACATCAGGGCAAGGCTTTACAACATCCCAGAGCATTTGTTAACATCTGTCTGACAGAGTAAGTCAAGTTTTGCCCTAAATGCCTGTATGAGGGATGCTCAGAGGGCTGCAGTGCTGCCATGGTAGGGCTGGAGGGATGTTCTCTGTTCAGCCATTCTGTAGGCAAGAGGCAGGTCAGTAGCCCAGCTTGTGGGAGGCAAAAGGGGTTTGATTTCTTTTGAAATGTAAGTTCACTAGGCATGGCAAAATTCACTTTTCAAAAGCATTTAAGGTGGCCATATCTGGCAGATATTCACATGGGTGTCATTATTTCTTTACTCCTCCCTGCTCACACTTTTTCCTGCCTCTGCCAGATTTCAGAATTCCTTCTCCTGACCAGAGAATGGAAGAGCAAAACTGAGAAATTATGAATATTTCTTCAGCATGTTCAAAACAATGTATATTCCCTACTCCTGGCATTTTACCTGACTATTTTTTTTCCTAATATTTTACATGGTTTCCTAAGGAAATGCTGTCATGCTCCATGTCTCTCATTTCCCATCTAATAACTTATATTGGCCAGTTAAAATCAAAAAATGGAAGAGGAGTACAAGTCTTGGCCACAGTTAAGTTTTCACGACTTCTATTAAAGAGGGTAAGGAGAGATAACCTGAAGTAATGTCACCACTGAGGAAAGACAGGCAGAAGGTGACTCCGCTATAGACTTTAGGTCAATCAGCACAGTCGTACTTTCCTGCACTGCCAGGAGCGAAGTTTTGCTTCCTTACATGCTTAGGCACAGCACCAGGCTCTGCAGCTGCTACAGATTTATAGCCAACCAGCTCAGGTCTGTTCGCACATGCTCAGACTGAGATGCTTTGGCATTGTCAAGAAAAACCCAAGAGCTTTTAATATCAACATATAAGAAAAGAACAAACTATTAAAACCCAGTGTAAGGAATAGAGAATCTGTAGTGAGTTTGAGGGGTAAAATGTCAAATTAGAGAAGCAGGAACATTATAGCTGTAGATATTTATTTTCTTTGTTCATACGCCCATTTTCTAACAATTGATCTTAAAAGACTGGTATTATTATCTTTAACTATGCATGATTCTTGTCAATGTCTTTTAGCTGCTCTAAAACTTTCAATCTGTGCACAGCTAATAGAAACCCATGATGCCAAAAGTTGGTCAGACGCAGAAGGGTGTGCTTATTATTACAATAAGAATAATAGATAGAAAGGGAAAAATGAAAGAAATAAAGATATGAATTATAAAAAAAAAATAACATGTTTTCAATGGAGGCAACAATTTGCTGGGTGGATGATCACAAGGGAAAATGTACAAAGAATTAGACAGTAGAGTCCAGAGTTGTGAGGATGATGTATATAGGAAAACTTCAAAATCTTTCTTCATGGAGACCAGGAAATGCCTAAGTGACATAGAGATCACTACATGGCTGAAAGGTCGAGAAGTTGTGAGTAATGTAGATTGGATCTTCAGCACTGAGATGAATGAATGTTGTTCTGTTCAGGTTTATGTCACGTACCATGTCTGCACCCCTGCAGTCACTGGCCATTTTATGTATGAAGTGGGTGTCCAGGAAGCTCCATAAATAGTTTCTGTACCAATCTCCCAAAGCTGTTACAGTCAGAAAACTCTCCCTAAACTTAGTAATTAATTTAAAATGTTTACCACGAAAGGCCAGCAGCCATAAAACCACAGTGTAGCACAGGAGGAGAGAAGAAGCCATCAAGGACATCACCAGTGTCCTAGACACCTGAAACAGCAGGAAATTTGTTAGCTGAAGACAACCAGGAGACCAATCTCAGTGAGTGGATTCTTTTTCATACTACAGAGAAAGACAAATTCTCAATAACTTGCTATGCCTTGCAGTCTGACCCAAGGGGAAACTCCTGTTACTGAAAAGGCAGCAACTGGTTTGGAAAGGACAGACAGCAGACTCCCTGCCCAGAGCAATTTATTATAAAAGTTGCCAGTACCGGTATAACTATTGTCAAGCAGTGTTTTGTTTGAGTTATGACTACTCTGTTCCATGTTTTGTTTATTTTTTCCATTTCTCTCAGATGTGGTCACCAGCACTATTTCTTCCGTGTGTACATTGCTGAAGCCCACAGCTAAACTGGTGACCCAGTGTTTCCTCCAACCCACCTCTTTATTTATAATTTTGACATGAAAGAGTACCTTTCAGGAATTCTATGGTAAAAAGATATCAGAAAGATATGCTTTACTGAGATATCTCAAGTACACTTATTTCTCATGAAATTCAGTTTCATATATACTAACTCTATCAATGACTTTGGGAATATTGTTAGTTTTAATACCAACCTTGGGTCCATTCCTGTGAGAAACAAAGCCCAACATTGGAAAGTTTCACAAAATAAAGGGTTTTTTTTTTTTAATTTGGAGGAAGGCAGTATAAAGAATGTTATAAAAATGAGGACATGGCTTCACAGAGAAAAAATATAATGCTGAAATGCAGTGATTATTAAATGGTGGCATGAAAAAATTCCATGGAAAAATGAAATGAAAATTGACTGTACTAAATGCAGAGATTAAATCCAGCAGCTATTAGCATATCAAACGGATATGGGCCTTCCTGTAAATGGAGAGCACAATGCCACTAATTATAGGTCATGAATACAGTTGACCAAGGAACAAACATCTTACAAGCATAAATTGAGGTTTCAACCTTTTTCTCAAATCTGATGGGTCTTAAAAACAAATGCTTCTGTTTGTGGAGGGTTTTCTCATAGAAAGCAGAGGAAGAGAACTTCACCTGTGGTGGTGATTAGGACAGATAAATGAGATGTGAGATAAAATTTTGACCTTAATCAGGCAGAACAGAAGTTTAAATATATATCTCTCTCATCCTACCTGAGACCTTGGTCCCAGCAGAGCAAGAAGAGGGTAATCTTTCTACCTAGGAAAGCTAAAGACATAAAATCTTGATGATCTTCTTACTTGAGAATCTTACCAAAACAGACACAATTCTGCCAACAACTTTTGTTTAGTGGATTAATACTTTCTAGTGGTCACAGAATCACAGAATGGTTGAGGTTGAAAGGGACCTCTGGTGCACCTCCCTGCTCAAGTAAGGCCACCTAGAGCCAACTGCCCAGAACCATGTCCATATGACTTATGACTATCTTCAAAGAAGGAGACTCCACAACCTCTCTGGGCAACCTGTGCCAGTGTTCACATTCTCATAGTAAAAGAGTGTTTTATGACATTTAGAGAAAACCTCTTGTGTTTCAGTTTGTACCTGTTGCCTATCACTGGGTACCATGGAAAAGACCCTGAGTCCACCTTCTTTGTACCCTCTGTTCAGGTGTTTATATACGTTGATAAGGTCACCCTGAGCATTCTTCACTCCAGGTTAAACAATCCCAGCTCTCAGCCTTTCCTCATAAGGCAGATGGTCCAGTCCCTTCATCATCTTCATGGCCCTTTGTTGGACTCAGTCCAGTCTGCCCATGTCTCTCTTGCACTGGAGCTACTGGAACTGGATGCAGCACTCCAGGTATGGCCTCACCAGTGCTGAGTTGAGGGAAGGATCCCCTGTCTTCACCTGCTGGCAATGTTTTGTCTAATGCAGCCCAGGATAGCATTTGCTGTCTTTTCAGCAAGGGTACATTGTTGGCTCATGTTCAGCTTGGCATCCATTAGGACTCTACCTGAGTCTATAATCACCACTAGTATGCCCACAATATTTTCTCTCCTAACCAAGACAGCGTGACACAGGATGCTACTTCTCATTTATGTCAAAAGTTATTTCTGTTTCTCTAGGAATTTAAAGAGCTAAAAAATGATTACTTGTACCTTCAGTTCAAAGCCTACCCTCTTCATGCTGCCAGAGTGATGCAAAGGGAACTTGGTGAAAATGTAAGTGAAGTCCACTACTTTAATTGCATGTTGATAATGAACCACTGCATGGAGTTAGTTATAATAATTTTAAGAGCCAGAATGGTTTAAAAGTTACTCTTGCTAAACTCTTTTCTTTTTGGTCTCTTCCTGCAAGAACAGCAGCTCTCAGCCAAATAGTTGCACCTTGTCTGAGCTCTGACCTTACATGTACTCTGTTCCCCGGGGATTATTTCATTATTTTTACACTGGTTTAACTCGTGCTGTTCAAAACCACCTGTGAAGCGTATCCCCTGCTGACACATCCTGGAAGACTGGTCCTGGAAGACTGTTGTGCAGTTTGCTTGTCTTCCTTGCGGGGACCACTGAAGTTATGACAATCTTCTCCAGTACTACAGATGAGAGACAAAAGCACTTTTGATGGGATTTTTTTTTCCAAAACACTGACTCTACTAATTATTACCTGTTTGCAGACCACATGGGGGAAAAAAAGATATCCATCAGGAATGGTTGCTGTTCTTCCTAAGAGGATATGAGACATTAATTTGGGTTGAAATTATTCCAGAACCTGGCAGGCACTGAATAAAGAAAGGTTAAGAAGACTAAACCTTGCTTTGCAGATATGGTATCTTCTCTGGATGCAAGCACAATTTTTCCCAAGTCACAACAGGACACCAGTGGAAACTGGGTCCCGAAATGCCTTTGTAAATCAAAGTGAAACTGTAAGTGAAAGTTAATGGCTTCCATGTTTAAATATGCATGTCTGAAAATTTCCCTCACCACCCATTCCAATATAAATGTGAGAAGGGAAAATTGAGGATGCTACATATTCAGAGTTCAGTAAAGCACTTGGCACTGTGCTTCATGAAATCTTACTGCTAAATTAATTCAGATTGTCTTGGATAGCAGCATACTCATGTGGGCTGAAAACTGCCTGACAGATTGTAAACATGTGGCAGTGATAAAGAGTCCTTCTTCTACAGTGGTAAAGATATGTGTCTAGTGGCATATACTGTAGGGACTGCAACTAATCAAATCTCATTCTATTATATTAAAAGTATAAACATCTTCAATATTAGCTGAAAAGCAATACCCAAATCTCAAAAGACTGAAGTATATATAGCTTTTATTAATCTTTTTGAGGTCTAGATACCAAAAGTCCTGAAAAGAGTAGAAACACAGGGCTAAGAGATCAGAAATAAGATTAATTTGAACAGAAAAAACAAAACAAAACAAACAAAACCCCAAAACAAACAAAAAACACACCCAAGGAACCTAATAATAAAAAATCCAGTAAGAGGCCAAAGACTGGAAAAGTGTAATGGTTTATTGACAATAATCAAGAAATGCATTTTTCAAAACTTTGCAATATGATACAGGAACAAAATAAGCCTGTGACTTCAGAGTATGCATATAAAGTCATGATGTAATGGACTAATTTTGTTCTGATGATAGCTATTAACCATGCTGATCATAATTATTTCACTGCTGTTGCTTTAAATCATCTTCTTTCCCCTATGCAACATTAAAAATGAAATGGCTCTTCTGTTGTGTGGTGGTACAGCAGTTCGTACAGTGAAGCTCTGAGCCATGTCCTGGCATTGCAGAAAGCCAATGAGTAACACAGATGCCTTTTCTCTATACCTCTGGGGTGACTATATCCTTCCTAAAGATTGCATTCTTCCTATTATCCGAAACACATCCAAGGAAATTCAGAGGAGTAAAACAAACAAACAAAAACACTGAACTGTGCTTGACTGCAAGGAAACACTGAGACAGCCAAACCTGCAATTTTTTATAAAAAATGAAGAGGTGCTAGATGTTTTCCTCCTTGAAAGTATTAAGAGCCATTTTATTTCATTACAGGCTCACTGAAGTCCCCCGGAAAACCTAGAAGTAAAAATAAACATTTTTCATAGCACTGAGAATTTCTATAGCATTCAAAGTGTGTATTTTGCAAACACAAAGACAAACACAATCTCTGGACTGAGAAGTATGCAAATTAAAAATCATTCTACAATCATTTCACTATGGTTTTAACCTGAAACAACCTTATGATATATCAGTTGTTTCACAGTACCCTCCTAAAAGCTAGATCATCAGCTTGTGATGCCAGATCTTCAATGAAAAAGGATTTATTTGCTAAAGAATAATATTGCATAAATAAACAGGTACCATTGATAATTGGTAGCTGTATAGCACAATGACATAATAAAGGATGTTCTATATATTTGCACTCCCATTAACCTTGTTTCACCATGTGCAAAAAGTTGTTGTTACATTTGTATCTTGGGAGTTCTGTAGCAGCTACAAAAGACACATTCTTTTACCATCAAAAATTGGGTTGGAAGCTGGCAGGTGATCCTGTAGTCATATACATTGTAATGTAAGCTTTTACTGATAAACGTGGGGCAATGTTTCTGCTTCACATCTAAAAGAAGGGAGAAAACATAGATTTGATCTGTCAAAATGTAAAGTCTTTCTGGTGAATGGCTTAACACATTCATGAAGGGAATGGACCAAGTGGGTTCAAACCCAAGGTAATGAGAAATGTCATGACCAGTTGAGTATCTTGATCTATTATGGGTTCATTGGTTATCTTCTGACTGTTTGCTGTCCCATCCTCCACCTAACTTTCAGCCAGCTGGTTAACAGAGAACAGCACTTACCAGTCCGTATTTCGGTACAATTTCATAACAAACAGGCCTCCAATGTTTTCAGCTTGACAAAATGCTTGTGAACCAGTTTTGAAACTCAACTTTAATCTGAACAAAGCAAAAAAGAGTGTCTAGGTTAGTCCGCTAATTAATGCAGCATACATTTATATAGCTACATTGTTACTTCTACTCATTTTTTCGGATATGTGGACAATGAACACATGCATTGGCCAAATAACCAATTTGCTTTTAGCCCGGACTGGCAAGGCAGAGAGGTTTTCTTGTTAATCATCATCCATTAACGCTTAGCCAGCTGAAAAGAACTCTGAGTATGACACCCCTTGCTTTCCAGCACTAATGCTATAAATTGAGAGTAATTAAAGGCAATCAGTGATGAGAGAACTAGATGCTGGGATGCTGCAATTTATTCTCAGTGTGGCCAACTATATATATTCCCAGAGGGGAAAATAGACTTAAATTCTATTTTGGTTTTGGGGCTTTTTTTCCCTTTTCTGTTACCTGTATCGTCCAAGAACAGAAGACAGAGTTAGCAAAAAAAAATAAAAAAAAGTATAAACCAAACTGCAGAAAGATAAATACAAATAAACAACTAAACCAAATAGCTTAAACTGGACCACTGAGACATTATTTTTCCCATTTAATACAGTTACTTCTTCCACATTCACTATTTTGATTATAAAATTTTATCGTTATTATTATTTTGTTTTCCTGTTATTTTTGGCTATTTAAACTGGAGGAAAGCATTATCAGTTTAACCAGAAATGATGGTTTGTCCTTGTCTGTGGACCCACTTGGAAAAGTAAAGTACATGCTTAGTCACTCCAGTTTAATCTTACTGAGTGCCTTTGGGAACCAGGAAACTGAGGCTTCAGCAGAGCTGCTGGCCTAAGCCCCGCCGGAAAGCTGCACGGCCAGCTGAGCCTGGAATAAGAAGAGGGAATGGGTATGAGCCGATCACCCGGCTACTGGAGAAGGGGAAACACTGCCCTCAGATCTGCATGTTATTTTGCTGCAACCTGGAATCATCAGGAATTTCACCGGGTTAAAATATGTAAAACGGGTTTTGTACTACATTCAAGAAGGAAGAGGAATAAAGCTTGCAGATGAGGAAGCCTCCTCATGCCTCCAGCAGCCACTAACATTACCTTAAAAATGCGAGTCTTATAAAATAGCACACATTGTTTTATGAGATTGCAGCTCTTGTTTCTGTTACAAAATTGCTCCTCATAGCCTGCAGAATCATCCTGCTTGTCACTTATATTCAAAAACATCACTTGGAGGTTCTGAATGTAGAAATGGCCAGATTTCAATCATTACTTTCATAAAAGTATTTTTCTTTAACTCCAACAATGGAATGAGGTTGTCAGTTTTTATTTGTGAGCTAGTTCTTATAAAAATCAATTTACATAAAAGGCAATTTTAAGTTGAGAAATACCCTCAAATTACTATGTTTCTTAGAGAATATCATGGGAAATTGGTTTTGGTCTGCAATATTTAATACTTTGATCAGGGACTTGGGAGATAACATAAGATCACTGATAAAAGTTTCAGCTCAAAAAGAGACTGGAGATAAGTAATAATATAACCTGAGTGGTCCAGATCAGTCAGCTAAATAAAAAGTACTATCCAGTATATGCTTTAAAACAGCCAGTGTAAAATCGTACCTGTAGGGCCATCTAATTTAGTTCATATTGAAAAGAAAGAGCCCTCTGAACTTGGGAAGAAAGTACTGTAACAAGGATTTTCAGGTAACTTTGAAATCAGCTGTATCTGACGCCATGGTGTAATGTTGTTTAATATCAACCTTTCAGCATATGACAGAGTATTCTCCATGATCAGCGTGGTGGGTATTACTTGTTGTGAGCACATCTGGAAGGCTGTGCTTAATTGTGACTTCCACTGTTAAAGACACGTGTTGAGCTGGAGAGGGCTCAAATTAAGGACTGGAAATTGGTGGACTTGATCTGTCAGTTTACAGTAGCAGAATTTAGGTAACTGACTCTTTTATGTGGTGAGGAAATGTATAAGCAATCCCCTGGCTGAAGCTAAAACTGAAAACATGCAGTTCAGAAACGAGCCATGCCTTTTTCAGCAGTGAGCAATCAGTCAGGACAAATTTGTTAAATCCCCTGCGATAGATTCCCCGCATAAGACTTTTTTGTTATCAAGACTGAATTTTTATTTATGCTGTAGTCCAAACAAGGTAATACTATAAGCATTCTTGACAGAATGTCAGAATAAGTTATCACAGCTGTTCCATTTATTTGGTTTTATGATCTATAAATCCTCTTAATATAACCTGATTATTGATTTTTAACATTAGCTAATTAAAAAAAAAAAGAACACAACTTTCAAGGCAATGGTGTCTTTTAAGCCATTTTGCATAAACTCATTTAAAGTTAACAAACACTTTGTTTTTGAATACAATTATGCAATATAGTTGGAAAGGAATCTCACATGCATAATCTCAAAGAACATGAAGGACTTTTTAACATGAACTTAAAGAGCTGCTCCTGGCACATTTTTACTAGATACCTCCACTTATAAGCAATGAGAAATGCTGCTCATAAATGTTCTGGTTACTGAGGCCAGCAACCGGTTTTGTCGACATACTGTCATGGTGGGTGACTACTCTTCTGCAGCAGATTCTGTACTCCCTGTAGTTTTCTTGTGTTTGAGGTCCATCCCTGCCCTTCATCCAAGGCAGTGCTCAAAGGCTGTACACACCAAGCTCCAGCGAGCGGGGTGCCATCTGCTCCTGCTCCGAACAGAACCTCTTCCCACTGACCTGGAGCATTTCTCACCTGGTATGGTGGCTCCTTCCTATCACTGATCTTGAATCATCAGACACATGACCAAACAAGACAGTGTCTCATGCTCTCAGAAGACTATTTCTAAGGAATTTGCACATTTCAGGTGTTGCGTGAACAGTAATAGTACTGACCAAGTATCATTGTTTGCTGTTTCTATAAGGGTAATATATAGGGGCCCCTACCAGGGTGATACCTTACAGACGAAAAACGGAGACTAAAAGTCTACTGCTGCACATAGATTTGATGATGTAAATATGAGAAAGGACACAGCAGTTGGGCAAGTAAGTGAGAGGAGTGGGAGTCTGGGTAAGGACAGATAAAAAAAATGCAGAGTAACAAGGGTACAGGCTAACGGCTGCTAATCAGAAATGGATAGAAAGCAATTTTGTGAGACTTTTCAAGATGTTAAATTTGTTTCCCTTCAATGTCAGATCACAGCGAAGCTTTCCAAATGCTTCACTAAACCATAGACAAGAAATGGCTGTCTTCTCTTACCCAGAAATTTGGTTACTGGCCTCTGCAGGTTTAGACCCCTGTTTGAGTTAAAACAAGGCAGATTTTTTTTATCCCAGATTATTCAGGCAGATTAGGGAATTAAACCCAAGGTTTTCCTATCCTAGACTTACACCTGAATTAGCGCAGCTAGTGAGGGGGCTTTCTCAGCTCCCAGAACTCTTTTTTTTTTTTTTGGGGGGGGGCGGCGGAATAAAGGCATTTTTCAGATTTCTTTTCTTTTTTTCTTTTTTTTTTTTTGAAGTTGCTGTGTTAAAAGTACCAGCACCTGGGCCTGTGTTGGTGTGACAGGGAGAGCTCACAGAAGCTCTAGACATCAGTTGCCCAGAACTGCTCTGTGTATGACAACAGACCAGTGTATTTTCACACAGTCAACTCATTGCATAAAGCTAGATGGGTACAAAGCTCTGCTTAGCTGTTTCCAAGACTACTGCTATGTTAATGAAAACAATTATCCAGGAAAGAGACAAAACCCTAAACGACCTTAAGAGGCAGAAAAATGAACATAATTATCAAAAATATTATTTCAGAATTCAGAATAAATTAATAATTTGTAACACACCTCCGAAGAAATTGCAGAGGTTAAAAAACTCAAGGGACCTCATCAGCATAAGGAGGAAAAAATGCTGGTCTGAGAATAACTGATTTGCATTGGGCCTCCAGCGGAGGTCGGACAGAGCACAGGGTGAGCTTTCTGGCGCTTTTGAGTGGCAGTGCCTACCCAGGCACAGCAGAGAGCTTGTATCTCCCAGCTACAAGAGAGCTTGTAATCTCCCAGAGCCCTTGCGGAGAAAAGGAGCAGGTAACGTTTCTTCTTTCACTACGTATGAAAGATGTACATAACCACCATACTCCCTCAGGACTGAGGTTTGAGGAAGCAACATGCAAAAATACTCCGTGGGAAACAAGCAGGAGTCAAGTCCAAGGGTTACTCAAGTCCCTGCGGCCACAGACACAGGAGAGGTCAGGGCCAGGTTACCCCACAGTAGTGTACTGGGGAAGAGAGCCTTCTACATAGGTGGGCAAATGTAGGTGTGGAGCTGGGTGAGGGGAATGGCTTTCGAGGGCCATCATCCCCAGCTTATGCTTTGGTTCGCCACTCATGTGAGTTTCTGAAGATCTTATTGACTTTGATAGGATTTGTTTGTGGTGGAGTTCCTGGCAGAACTGGGAACTGACTTGTCAGATGTTCTCCAGATGAAAGCCCATCCCAGGTAAGCGTGAGAGTGAGACCCATAGAGGGGTGTGATATTCTTCACTTCTGTGCTTCTGGTGGAAGACTGAGTCTCTCTTCCTGCATAATTGGAGGTGATGATTTGGGGCTACACATTATTATTGTTCCTAAGCAACATCACTTACTGTTAGAACCCCTGCTATGCCAGTGCGCAGAGTTTGCATTATACAGTGTCAATTTTGTCCTGGCAGTTCCTTCATTTTCTTTCTTTACCCTAATGAAAGGGGGGGTTTTGGTGTTGGGATTTTTTTTTAATACACTCAGTGAAACACACAGTGAAAGGTGCGTGATAATAGAGACTCTGAGGTGGCTGTGCATGCTCAACAACCTGTGTTCACATTTAAATGTCTTAGCCCCAGAGAGTGTTTTTATGAAAGCCGCATAGTACAGGCCTATTTATTACCTGCCAATTCCATTTCTCAGAGTGAAGTTGTTTCTGAGCCAGAGTTTTTTCTGTAAGAACATGTTCCTGCGGATGGATGTGGGGGTGGGTGGATGGGTGGGTAGGCAGGGGAAAGGGATGGGTGTGATGGGAGGACAGAACCTAGAAATTACAGAATTGCTGCAGAAAATATCTTGCTATTTATTCCTCGAAGCAGATGGTGCCAGTTGATTACCTTCACCAATAGAAGCTGTACCTGTTAGCGGGGGTGTGAAGAAACCTCTCTGCAGTGATAGCTTAGGAAAAGGCAAACTATTGCTGAAGGTATTCAAGCAAGAACCTGACGCAGAAAGATTAATGTGTGAAGGTTAAAGGGCTGGGGCAGGGGAAGCAGGGTCAGCTCTGTACAACACAAGGCTGTTGCTCTGAATTATGGGGACTGGTCCACTGCACGTCCATGGAGGGATAAGTTATGTGACACATCTGTCCCGTAGGAGGGAATTTGCAGAGCCAAGAGGCACTGTGCCATAACATCGGAGCAATTTGCCCCACTGCAACTGCTCTGGTCATGTCTGAGTTCAACCCACGGTGACTCGCCCGTGCTACAAGCCCAGCTTGCTCTGATCCTTTGATTCAGCGTCTGTTTAAACTGCTCCTGAGGAAACAGCATAGGAAAGAGCTCTCAGCTGTGTGCACGCACTCCTTCCTCTACAGCCATCCAAAGGGCTTTGCGCATCTCTGTCCCTGAGCAGCTCAGCAGCCACCTCTGTCAGAGCAGCCCTTACGCTGCACAAGGTGGGCTTAATTTTCTTCTTGATGTGCTTGCTGAGAGTGCTCTGTATAATAAATAACTATCACCAAAATAGCCCCCATCGTAGAAGCTTCATACTGTTTCTGCAGCCTTATATTTGGTTGCCTTCATTTCCACTGTGTTGGTTTTCCCGGTGGCTTTATGGGACTTATCTTGGGCTTGCACTGACTCAAGAAAAGCGGAATCAAACCGTCTGTGTCAGATGTGTGGGGGATTTTGAGCAAGTAAGGCAGGAAAAGGAGAATTTCTACAGTACAGCAGAAGAACACATGCTGTTTTTTCATATGTTGGCTCCTGGAACTTCACTGCAACAGTAAATAAATTGCCTCAGCAGTTTCTGAAAAATGCCATTTAATGTTTGCTGGCCCCTGGGAGTGCTAAACATTGTCACATTTGTTGAAAATGCCAGTCAAAGACTCCTGGGAATTTCATCCCCATGCCTGCAGCTTTGATAAGTTTTATAACAAGCTGGTGTAGTACAGCACTGCTAGTATGAACTACTGTGTTTGTGAGGCACTGTGGAAAAATAACAAGAAAAAATGCACTTTAATCTTTATTCCTGTCAGGTTAAAAATCTGTCGATATAACAAAGCCTTAAGAATTGGACAAAATAGATGAAAATAGAAGGAGGCTACATGTACTCTTGCATTGGGATTCAACAGGATTCCATTTACCATTTTATTTATTCTTAAGACTGCAGAAGAATTTCTAAAATGAAAAATTCTGGTTATGGGCCAACTCCTGAATATTCCATTAAATCAGGAGTAACTGTGTTGTAGAACTAGTTTGAGGAGAGAATGGGTAGAGTCCAGGTATTTTGAAGAACTTGACACTGAGTAAAGGAAGACAGATTCAAGTTCGTGTGCCATTTGCTCAAGGGAACAGTATTCCTCCATTAATATTTCAGACCTGCATTACAGATGTAAAGCTGTTGGATATAAAAGCTAGTTAGTGTTTGTTTACCTCCTGACACAAACTTTGCTGAAATCAATATATTTTGCTGCTCAGTAGAATAGCATATTTGTACATTTCCATTTTTGCATTGTACTCTAGGAAAATCTGGCCAGCTTCATTCCAAAGCTGAATCTTGCAATCTAGAATGCTGATTCTACCTGCTGCCTTGCATTGTGGAAGAGGAAGACAAAGTGAATTGGTGGCAGGAAGAGGAAGCATAGACACATATCCATACATATCCATTTTCGGAATTGTATCTCAGCTGTAACAGTCTAGAATTCTGTAAATATTTTACTGTTTTTCTTTTATCCTCCATTATCTGTGTATTTCCATTTCCATTAAGAAATACCAAGAATAGAATAATAGAATCTTTTAGGTTGGAAAAGACACTTAAGATCATCGAGTCCAGTCAGGTCCCTAAGAACCACATCTACACATTTATTAAGTTCCTCCAGGGATGGTGACTAAACCACTTCACTGGGCAGTCTGTTCCAATGTTTGACAACCCTTTTGGTGAAGACATTTTTCCTAATATCCAATCTAAAACTCCAAAGTTCCCCTGGTGTAACTTGACACTGTTTTTCCTCATCCTGTCACTTGTTACTTGGCAAAAGAAACCAACAAATATCTCGCTACAATCTCCTTTCAGGTAGTTGTAGAGAATAATAAGATCTCTCCTGAGCCTCCTTTTCTTCAGACTGAATGACCCCAGTTCTCTCCACTGCTCTTCATAGGACTTGTTATCTAGACCCTTCACCAGCTTCATTGCTCTTGTATGTACTCCAGCACCTTAAGGTCTTTCTCGTAGTGAGAAGACCAAAACTGAATACAGTATTCAAGGTGTGGTCTCACCAGTTATTCTTGAGGTATTTTTACCCGTTTCTTCAAACCTCAGCTCCATCCTCCAAAATCAAATATTTTCTTGAATTATTTTGAGATCAATTTTTGTGGACTGTAGGAATATGTCTAGTTTGCACAAACATGAGCCAAAAGATTTTTGCAAGCGTATAGTTTTAATACAACTGCAAGATTATTTGTTGAATTATGAGATTCTTACAATATTTAAGCAATTTTGAAATAATTTCAATCAGCAGGGCTGCTGTATGATTGAGCTTCGTATTTCTTTTGCTCTTCTCCCTTCCCAGGTAGTTATGATAAATACACATGCTTTTTACTGCTCCACTTTTTCCCTGCAAAGTAGGGTCTACAGGAGGAATGTGTAGACCTTTCAGTTTGGCTGTATTCCATGTTAGGAAGATCTTTATGATAAAGCTATTCCACAGGTGGTAAATATGCCCACGGGAATTCTGCCACAGGAACACTGTTGCAGAATTGTATTAGACTGATGAGTCAGGCCTCACATCTTTTCTGAAGAGACTAACAGCATGTCAGCTCTTACGTTACTACTACCAACTTGCTTATTTGCTGTATTGTTCCAGAAAAAATAAAAGCTGTGTTAGACTAGCAGGTACGGACGCCCTGCTTGCTCAAAGACCCTATAGTTCAAATCACAATAAAGCAGGACACTGAAAAGAAAGAGGGAATAAAAAATAATGGGGGAATAAAAAAAAATAAGTTGCTTCTGAGTCTTGATGGACTGAAGGATTCTAGTTTCACCAAAGTTTCATTAACTAAAACTAATGTGACAACAATAGCACACCTGCTGCCATTGTGGTGGTGAGGAGATATTTCCATGTGCTTGTCAGGAACTCTGAGTATCAGCTCTTTACAGAGCATACTGAAAAAATCTTACGGGTATTAACCATTCTTGCCTACATTTGAAATGGGTCACTTTTTAGCAGGTGGCCTAGAAGTGAAAAGATTTGTTCTTAACATCAGTTCTGTGAGTCATTCCATTTCCCCCTACATTGGTTAATGTAATTTAATTTCCCTCTCTTTGCCTATCATAAGAGAATCTGGGGGAAAGGGTTGCTTTTCTCTGTTCTTGCAAATTATTTGATATGATTTGTTTGAGATCTCCTTCTTTCATGGTGCTTTCTTAAAATTAGAACTAAATTAAATGTGTTCCTAGCCATTGCAGAATACATTGATTAGAGCTGAATTATGCTCAGTTGTGATCTGTATTGAAATTTGCATGACACATCTCTCCTGGAGTGAAACTAAAAGGGAATTTGAATCGTCTCCTGTTCCTTTCCAGTGAACACGGTCCATTAACCATTAAATCCAATAAGTTGTGGTCAATATTTAGAACAGATGAATGTGTAGATTTAATGAATGATGCAGCTATTAGAATAAAAATCTCAAGTACTTACCTAATCTGTGCTAACTGAATAGTCTATGTTTATTAAAGGATAATTAATGACAAGTACCTCTTTTTTTTTTTTTCCTTTTCTTATTTGTATTGCATCAGTCTCCAAGTCCCCAGTTTCAATCAAGATAGCATCCTTGAGTATGAAAGTAAGTACTGTAAGATCTTGATTGGGAAAATATGTATGTTTAGTATGACCACTGTGAGCATTTGCAGTGATTTACATATGTTGGCTTATATGCAAAAAGGTAGCATGAGTATATGTGTTTTCAGGGGTAAGGTGGCAGATGCCTACTTTTGCAAACTCAGAGTGGCAAGTTCAAGCCTTCTGGTCTCACACAGGTGGCTGTTTTCAGCCTCATAAGCTGTAAATGGGCATTTGAGCATCAATATTTGAAAGGTCGCTGGTATGAAGTGTTATGGGATGCTGCCTGTAAATGGAAAAGGGTCAGGAGAGGACCCCCATACCTCAGGAAGTTATGTATATGCTTAACTTTTCACTCTGGCAAAGGTCTACTGAAAACAAAGAGAAAAATCTAACAATGCCATCCCAACTGGGTTCTTTAAGACCAGGATATTATTGCAGGTGACCACAGAACTCACTGTACATGTACAAAAGCAGAATCGGTTTTTTTTCCGGTTTTCTGCTACTTGCCACCCTTTTTTTTTTTTTTTCCCTTGTCTTATTTTGTTTTTTTTCCATTAGTTTTCAGAAATAATTAGTTCTTCATTTGAAAAAGCTGTATGAGAGAAATTTTGTGTGCATGCGTAGAAGAGAGAAAGACAGGACTTGCCTTCTGTCTGGATCCAACAGGAACTAGCTTCTCAAGTAGCTATCACAGTAAGAGAACAGCACATCTAGGTTGTCTCTGTGATGATATAAAATGGCATCTACCCCACCTGACATCACTACGCAGACAGCCTCTAATCCCAGATGGTTAACATAAAAGCTCCATAACCCTGTGATACTATTAAATGAAAGGTCATAGGTGGGTTCTGACTAGTAGGAACCGCAAGAATTGCTGCTGTGAGAGAGGGAGTAATTGCAGGACCTCTGCTCTCCATGGACACAGCCAGCTTCTCCCACGATGGTTCAGTCCTTCCCAACCCTCTGTGCAGTGTTTGGCTCCACAATGTTGATTCCCTGATGACAGAAGTGCAACAAATGAACTCTGAGATAACTGGTATTGTCATGCTTTTGTAGATATATTTTTTTTCCTCGAATGCTTACACAGATATATATTGGATTTTTGCTTGTCAAGCATAAGCAATGTCAAATGTATCTGCTCTTTTTTAACTTTGGAGATGACAGCTTTCTGATCAAAAAAACATTCATTTTCTATCCATCCTGAGAAATAGTACAGTACTGGTTCTCTTCCAAATAGCACATCTCACATCTTGTTGCTTTGCTCTTTCCTTAGGACATATAACTTACCATAGCAAGTTTTTCAATTAGGGCCTGATCCAAAACTTATAACTGCTGTTGGAAAAAAAAACAAAACTGAACCATTGCCTTCAGGTTCTTTCAAGCAGTTTTATGTGCCATTATTCACACAGCGGTCACACTTGCGTGACAAGGCTACGTTGTAGAGACAACATACACAATACAGCATTTCCCTAGGATAGTGGGAAAGCTACCTTTTCTTCTTCTTTTTCTTCGTGTCAGTTCTGGCGATCAACTGTAAAATGTGACAGTGATTAGAAATGGCAGCTTTTTTCTGTACTAGTGTTTTGATGCACCAAAACTTACTCCCTCTTTTTTCCTTTTTTTTT
>VXAK01023553.1:329585-440009 GCA_013399435.1 Arenaria interpres
CTCCCCTCTCCCCTCTCCCCGCACCTTGGGCTCTGCTCCCCGCCTCCTGCTCCCCTCCCCACGCCCCGCTGCCTCCGGCTCTGCTCCCCGCTCCCCGCTCCCCCGGCCCCTGCGCCCCGGCTCCCGCCGCCGGCAACATGCGCGGGCGGCCGCGGGCGGCGGCAGGAGAGGCTGCGGTGCCAGCTCGGATGCCCCCTTCCTCCTGCCCTCGCCCGCTCCAGGCGACCCGCTGAGAGATGGACTTGGCAGGCGTGCTGCTGGCGCTGCTCCTCGTGCTGGTACTGGTTGTCTCTCTGCTCTCCAACCTCCTGGTGCTGCTATGCTTCGTCTACAGTACGGAGATCCGCAAGCAGGTGGCCGGGGTTTTCCTGGTGAACTTATCCTTTTGCAACCTGCTCCTCACCGTCCTGAACATGCCTTTCACCTTGCTGGGGATCCTGAGGAACCAGCAACCCCTCGGGGGCTGCGTCTGCAAAGCGGTGGGTTTCCTGGAAACTTTCCTGACTTCCAACACGATGCTGAGCATGGCAGCGCTCAGCATCGACAAATGGATTGCCGTGGTGTTCCCCTTGAGCTACACCAGCAAGATGCGGTATAAGGACGCTGTGATACTGATGGGCTACTCGTGGCTCCACTCCCTCACGTTCCCCTTGGTATCCCTGTTTTACTCGTGGGTAGATTACAACAGCGTCTATGCCTCTTGCACCTTACACCTAAAGGAAGAGACAGAGCGGAGAAGGTTTACAGTGTTCACCATCGTCTTTCACTCCACCAGTTTCATGCTGTCGCTGGTGATCTTGTGTTTCACCTATTTAAAGGTGTTGAAAGTTGCCCGGTTCCACTGCAAGCGGATAGACATTATTACCATGCAGACTCTGGTTTTGCTGGTGGATATCCACCCCAGGTAATGCGTGTGTGTTTGTATTCACAGCCCCGGGGCGCTTGCGGTAGTTACCCCGGGGAGGGAGGATGTCCTGCCTCCCCAGCACCCTTTCCCGCACCCCTGCCTGCCCTGGCCACATGGCAAATCCTTCTGCCTCTAGTTTCAGACGCTGCTTATAGTGCCAGAAGATTGTGCATTTTTAGCCTGCTTTGTTTAAATGCTAGTTCCCCTCGCCGGATGCTCCCACTTGCCCGAGCCCCCTTTAAGAGGGAGCAGCCTCTGCTCTGGTGAGCACGACCGACCCCAGAATCAGGGGGACCGGGACTGCGCTCCCCTCCCCTTGAGCTGGCCCCCTCCGGGGCCGAATCTGCCCTCTCCCGGGAGATGTCACCCTCCGGGGCTGCCGTCCCCTGGGACCTGACCCCCTCTCGGGCCAGCACTGGGGCTGCCCTGCCCTCCTCTCCCCTGGGGCAGGGGCTCTCCAGCCAGGACCGAGTCCATCCCCCCTCCCCTGGGCTCACATCTCTCCTCCTTGCTTCTTGCCTTAACCCGCCAACTGCTCTTTTCCCTTTGCAGTGTGAAGCAGCGCTGTCTTAATGAGCAGAAACGGAGGAGGCAGCGGGCTACCAAGAAAATCAGTATTTTTATAGGGTCGTTCGTGATCTGTTTTGGTCCTTACATTATCACCAGGTTAGTATTGCCTGTTGAGGTAGGGAAGCTTCTGGGACCGGTATGCCCTCTGCTGTGCAGGTGCTGGGCAGGGAGCACAGCTAATTTTGGGGTTCCAGAGCCTGGCAGAGACCTGGGGCCAAGCCTGCCCGCAGAGCCAGCCTGCTGGGCAAAGCCTCGGCAGCCTCTAGCTCTCCTTTCCTCATTGCAGCCAGGTCTGGGTACCTCTTGCCAAGAGCAAGAGGCTTTTAGGACAAGTAACAGGAATTAATTACATGCCAATGAGAGATGAAAGCAGTTGAAAAAACTCTCCACGCTTCCTTGTTAGCACAACCTGAGCAATAGAGAGGAAAGAGACAGCTTTTCCTGATTAGCTCAGGTCTTTTTTTTTTTAAAGGCATAAGGCCAATCTTGCTGGTATTGGAAGCTGAAGTGACATAATTTAAATTTATCCAGGCTGAAAATTTGTCAGATAAGCCTTGTGTCTGGAAACATTAATGTCTGTAAACTGGTCAGAATCATTGGCATCCACCCGGCTGGTTTACACTTTTTTTTAAATAGTCACGTATCATTCTCATTTCATACTTGCATAGTCTTTATACAACATATGGTTATTATTTTTAAATCTTGCATAAATCAGTAAGCTGGAAGCCAGTGTAACTCTACCGAATTGTAGCACCTCAGGATTTAGCTTTTTCTAAACTGAAATGAGTTATATCTTGCTCCTAGTGATTTTTTAAAATGTCTCCCACTTCACAGTGTGTTCAAGATACACTTGAAGAGAACTGACTTCTGTCAAGGAGGGTCCATTAGTCTTTGCAAAACCACCCTGGTGATGGCTTCCTCAAGGTTGCTGCCAGGCTGTCAGGGTCTGTAGCCACACCACCTTACAGAAACTGGCCATCTTTAGAGCACTGATCTTACACGGTCACAAATATATATACACCACTCATGATCACTGTAGTTGCCCTTTTCTTTCATGGGTAGGGGGACAGATTGAAGCCAGTGCACAAAAATGGCAATGTTTTCTAACCTTTAGGTTGACATTTCTTTCAGTTCCCATTTATATGTTGAAAGGGATTCCTGACTGATTGCCTAGATAACTGCATTTTTTCTGCAGTTGAAAGGATTATTACAAATATTAACATTACATCACAGAGTTAAAAGGTTAATTGATCACTGTTCAGTACATTCTGAGTCATTTTCTGTTCACTTTTGCCATAATCAGGGTATAATTATATTGAGCAGAGTGGATTTTGCCATCTTCTTTCCATCCGAACATTACCAAGCTCAGCAAATTCCAGCATTGCCACATTTTTCAGGGTGAAGATATTTCTCATAAACTTCTAAAATAGAAGTGTCTTCCTTTTTCAGGCCTTGCATTTGGCAAATGTGAGACAGTTCATTCTCTGTGTGTGACAAACTGGAACCTCGTGTTTCTTGAGAGAGAAAATTGAGGGTTGGTTTATATAAATGTGTGTGTGTCAAGGTACAGCTTCTGTCTCAGTCACAAACACCCGAGATGGTTCAGTGATAGCAAAATGGGAAGTATTTAGGGAGGATATCCTCAAAGGCTCTTTGCCTCAAAAGCAAGACAGTGTCCAAGCAGAACCAGATAAAAGGTTATGGTGGCAATGAGGTTGGAGAACTTGCTGCCCATGCCCATTTCTCCATTTTTCCCTCATTCTGGTTTTCAGAGGGGTGGCACTAAAGTAATCTCTACAGAGAGATCTCCTCCTCTGTTTTCTTGCTCTCTGGCCTCGTGACTCAGTTTGTGTTGTGAGCTCAGTATTTGGTCCTCATTTCAGAAATGTGAATGAGATTATGATCATTAGCAATATATTCGTCTGTTCACTAAGAGCCGACAGATGAATTTCATCATTTCTGTAACAGCACCGAAAAGAAGAAAATGATACTAAGATGCATTCAGATGGATATTTCTAAGGCTGACTTGATTCGGCCAGGCCCATTATCTTATTAAAATCTATGTAATTTTTCTTCTGTTGGCTTCGGTGTAATTATGTTGGGACCACAATACATTAAAGGAACACATAGTAATACATCTCTTTTCATGACTGAAGGATACCTTACTCTTCCTATTTAGTGTCTTTATAAAAACATCAATTGTGTAAATATCAAATGTATATTTCTTGTATTAGGATGATACATAGGATGGGATAAACCTAAGCAATCATGCAGCAAGTGTCATTTATTGTACATTTGTTTATTTCTCACATTTTGTGTCTGGTACATCTATTTATTCCTTTCATTTTGTGTCTTCGTGTGCTCTCTGTTTTGAATTCACTGGAATTTTTTCCAAGCAGCTTCAAACAGAAGTCATCAGGTTTTTAAATGGACTTTCCATAGGAATGATTTCTCTTTTATGCACACAAATGAGAAATTTGTCTGTCAGAATTCAACCACTTGTTGCAATGTTCAGTCCTAGCAGTGGTAAGTCAGCTTTTCTATGCGGAGGGATCGGAATGGCTTCAAAAGTCAACGCCCTGCAAGTTGAGAGCTCTGCACTTTGGAAGGAAGCCAAAAAGGTTCTTCAAGCCTTGAGAAAGCTTCTGATCTTACATCTTCAAACAGCTATGTTTTAGGGTACAGAAAAGAGCTATTTTATCTCATGGTACTTTTTTTTTTTTTTTCTTCTGGAATGAATATGGCAAAATAGTATATTCTTGCTGCTACAAAAGGTTTCACA
Organism: Arenaria interpres; assembly: GCA_013399435.1. Classification (NCBI taxonomy): domain Eukaryota; kingdom Metazoa; phylum Chordata; class Aves; order Charadriiformes; family Scolopacidae; genus Arenaria; species Arenaria interpres. The sequence continues at coordinate 333,845 of VXAK01023553.1, forward strand.
AAAGATGTGCAGATAATAAAAATTTCTCACCCTGTTCTTTCCACCTTCCTGGAGAGTTTGCCCACTGCAGATGAGCTATATGCCAGACATTTGCTGGAATAGTCTAAAGGTTTGCTCTCACTTCTGTGGAAAAATTCTTTAACTTAGTTGCAGTTTCTCCACCCATGATTAATACACCCATCTCAACTGAGGTGCTGAGGCCACTAATCATCTGTGAAGCACCAAGCAGGAAACACAGGTCTGGAGACAGCTGGCTGGTCATATAATGATGATAAAAGTGTTGTCTCCTTGTTTTCTTTGGCCAAACTAACGGTCAGCCAAGTGCACACAGAAACTTTCACAGGTAAGTAGATGTAGTTGTGCTTCTAAGCATACTATGGGATTGCAGGTGCCACCCAAATCTCTCTGAGATACTGTCATGTTGTTGTTCATACAACAATGGTCTAATGTGAATCCTCTTTGCATATGTTACAATTCACAGCAGTGGTACAATGCAGGTTCCCTGATCTGTATCTGAGGGGGTGGATTCAGTGTTCTAGACCAGGTTTCTGGTGTCGTTTGAGATGCTGCATAGTATCCAAAACCTCTACAGAGGCTTGGAGGTGTGACACAGGAACTAGAAGAGACCCACAACTTCTAGGAACAGCAGCCTGATGCCAAGGGGGCCGTGCCCAAATGTCTCAAGTGTCACTAGACAGCTGTACTTAGGCAGCTGAATTGAGTGAGCCTGGATAACCAAGTCACATGTGTCTATCTCAAGCTTGTTATGGGAGAGGAGTAGTCGATTATGTTAGCAAGATTTTGTCCATTTACTAGCACAACTCCCTAAATTCAGAAAGTGAGCAATAAACTGCAGCTTTGTCTTACCTCCAATGCATGGGAGTATTGACATTGAAAATACACTTTTTCTCTCTCTATAGAGGGAACGATTGTTGTATTCCAGTGGCCTTGCTAGAAAATTTCCCTTTGCCTTTATTGCATCCAAGGAGTCAGGGCCTTTCTCTTGCCAGGACCGTGTGCTGTAAGAAAATAAGTGATACATTAATGTTTCATGAAGCATGAGTTTAGCACTGGGCTCAGTGTGAATATAACACTCAAGTGTTTCCATCTCTCTTTAATGTTTAACAGGTTGATAGAGCTCCTTCCTTTTGTTACCATAAATTACTACTGGGGAATTATAAGCAAGTGCCTCACCTACAGTAAGGCTGCATCAGATCCATTTGTTTACTCACTTTTACGTCAACAGTACAAAAAAGTTCTGATCAACATCGTCAATAGGATGCTTAAGAGGGACCTGTATCCGTCATCGGGGTACAACAGCTCTCTGGACACTGAAAATGATTACTGCTTGCACAGAACAAACTAACAACATGAAAAGCATTCCCCTTCGAGTGAGACAGATGCTTGCTGCTGCTGGAAAGCTGCCTTTTCCCTCTCATGCTGACAGTGGTGACAGCGTCTCCAGGGTGTGAAAGCTGCATTAATGCGATGCATTTCATTGTGGACTTTCATGAAAGGCTCTTCCCTGGTCTGCAGCCAAGTACAATATATGGCAAAGCCTTGTTCCTGAGCGAATGAAGTAGGCTTGAGGGGTTTTAAGAGAGCCTTTGGAGGCTTTAGAGAAGCTTAGAAAGCTTTTAATGTTTCATGTCTGAAGACCTGGTATATTTTGGAGCGTTCCACATCAGACGTGATATTCCAGCATCTTCTGGGACCACAGGAATCTCCAGGTTCAAAGAAGAGGTTCAGTGTCCTCCGTGCTGCGCATGTAACTTGGCAGCCCTGGATCTGCTCTGTTAGTTTCAAACGTTACAAATAAATCTTTTAATTGATTGGTTCATTGTATTGGTGCCTCAAGTGAGTGATATGGGTCAGCACTTTGAATCTGAGATTGTTATTATTATTATTATTTATTACTAGGCATCATGATTGTAACATAGCCTTTAGGAAGTGGTACATATATTTGATATGCCAGTATTCTATCAAGCATAACCAAAGTCCACATATCTGAGTTACTAATATTTAGCACTTCAGTGGTATGTGATTATAATAATTGCAGCAACCGTAACAAAGATATATATGGAATTTAGTTAAATAGCACTGTAGTTCCATCACTGAGCTAGTAGACCTATTCAAACAAGCTTTTATTCAGGAAAAAAAAATCAGTTAGAGAGTAGAAGTGACAGATACCACTGTGTTTAAGATATATTACTTCAGAAGCTATCTGTTTTCAAAGAACAGCCTAAAATATATTAATTCTTTTTAAGGGATATATGATGTGTAAAATATTTCATGCATTGGCTGTATTTGGTGGATTGTAATAATATTGTACAATCTTTTCTTTTAAAATGATCAATCGATTTGGTGATTTTAACTGATACCAAGAGATGTCTGAGAGATATTATAACAGACCCGCTGCCAAGTGCCCAGAGACACAAAGCTGCTTTATTATTATATGTATTTTTCTCTTTTATTTATTTATAAATCTAAACAGCCTTTAGGAAAATATGGGAATTATTTTTGAACAATATTCCTTTGATTGTATAAGACATGATTCAAAAATTCTATGGCATTCAATAAATTACTATTTTCTAATCAAATACATAAGGGGAAAATTAAAGCAATTTTAAAATATATTTTAAGAAAAAAAAAAGAAGACAGTCGAGAACAATTATTTTTTATGTAACAATGGACTTAACCCTATTAAGCATTGAGAAGACTCTTCCTGGTCAAAGTAAGCATATAGGCATGTGATTAGGCACAAATAGAATTTCCTTTGAAATTAACAGCTCTATTCCTGTGCTGAAAATTAGGTACACACTTAACTGTTTTGTAAAATCAGTATTGAGTGGTCAGCACATTGTGAGGGCTTTCCCCACCATCCACAATGCGGAAGAAGGAGAGCACCTTATTACAATCCCATTGAAGTCAAGGAAAAGTGATGCTGCGTAACAAATACCATGTTCCTTATTTCCTGCTTTTAATCTCTGAGGCCTTTCTGATGCTTTTTTTTTTTTTTTTTGCCATGCAAGTACCTTAGGCCTCTGTGTTTTGCATCTATAGTTCTGCCTGTGTTTAAAACGAATGTACTATAATGGTTTTGTCTTCTTAGTAAAGTATTTGTACTCTCTCCAATTTTGTGTAAATACAGTATTTCAGACAAAAAAAAAAAGTTGTCTTTGGAATCTTTCCAGTTTTACTACCTTCCTGTCTGTCTCCACGTGCTTCCCCCCTCTGCCATGCCCCTACAAAACCCGATGCTTCAGTCTTTCATTTCAGCTGCAATGTAGGGACCAGATATCTCTGGGGAGGGGTGGGAGGGCTGCTACATTTTCAGTTATTTTTAGTCAGTTTTGTGTCAAAAAGTTTTGATAAACTACAGCGTTTATCTGTGAATAAACATGAATTTAGTGATACCTACAATTGTTAGGTTACCTTTGATTTCCTAAACAAAATGGCGCTCACTCTAAAGAGGAATGTTACATACATTTAAGTGTATTAAATTGTCCCCCCCAAGATATACAAATGAAATAAAGCTTTACTTTGATTTTTTTCTATTTTAGTATGAAGAAAATAGTACAGGAAAAGGAAAAAAAAAAGCTTTAAACCTATTACAGTAATAAACTTTTAAAGTTATTCAACTATAAGCAACATTTTAAAGGTATAATACAGGACATAGTTAAACTGCTACATCTGCTATTAAGTTAATTAATGAAGCCTATTCAAGCCATCTGAGGGTGTTGTCGTGCCCATACTTTACAATACCACTCAAACTCACAAGGTATTGAACGTGTCCAGAGATGCTTAGGTCTGGATGTGGGGGTGAGGTGGGAAGAAAAAAGAAAAGATTTTGAACCTGTGCTGGGTGTTCCAAAACACCTTTTGGATTTAATTTCTATAGAGAATTAGGAAGCTAAGGTCTGCAGTATGCTCTAAATGTAAAGACACCAGAAACTAAGGGCGGGCAAGGACAGCTGATGAGGGGACTACAACATTTCTCTTACGAGGAAAGGCTGAGGGACTTGGGTCTTTTTAGTCTGGAGAAGAGAAGACTAAGGGGGAACCTGATCAATGCTTATAAATACTTAAAAGGTGGGGGTCAAGAGGATGGGGCCAGTCTTTTTTCAGTGGTGCCCAGTAACAGGACAAGAGGGAACAGGCACAAAGTTGAACATAGAAAGTTCCATCTAAACATGAGGAGGAACTTCTTTATTTTGAGGGTGGCAGAGCACTGGAACAGGCTGCCCAGGGAGGTGGTGGAGTCTCCATCTCTGGAGACATTCAAAACCTGCCTGGATGTTGGTTGCATTCCTGTGCAACCTGCTCTAGGAGGACATGCTTTGGCAGAGGGGTTGGACTAGATGATCTCCAGAGGTCCCTTCCAACCCCTATCGTTCTGTGATTCTGTAATTTCCATAGAGAATTAGGAAGCTAAGGTCTGCAGTATGCTCTAAATGTAAAGACACCAGAAATTAAGGAAGGGCGAGGGCAGCTGTATTCCTCTCAGTCTTGATTTGCAATGAAGTTTAAGTGCTTTGTTTAGTATTACCAGAAGGCATCTTCCTCTGCTCAGTATGGAAAGCCAGTTCTGCAGGTAAATTTTTCTTTCTCTCTTCTCACCACCCTCTCCCCACCAGACAAAAAAAAACTCTACTATTCTAACCAGGAGCAGGAAGCGTTCGGTGAGAGGTCTCAGATTCATTCCCCTAGCTTCCTGATGCAGGCAAAATTCCTGTTAGCTTGGTGCTTCATTCACCATGTGCTGGGTTATTTGGGGATAGGAGGATGTAGGGGTAAACCACATTTTGCCCACATTTTTTGTGATGCTGCAAAAAGCATCAAAGGATTTAGTGCTGTACTAGAGGTAAGAACATATATGTTACACGATGGGAGCATTCACTAGAGATAGCAAGGTTGTGGATTCCCTCTTACTGACATTTTAGATAAAACAAACATTGGATACACAGTCTTGACAGTATGGTTTAGTTTGGATCAGAGGATTTCCAAAAAAGCTGAAGCATGATATCCAAAATGGCATCTTGCCATTGATAGACTTTTGCCAACTTGAAGGTAGCGCTCCATGAAACTTTATCTGGATTTCCTTCCCCATGGCCTGGAGTGGCTTTTGCTAGGAGACAAGAGACTGGCAAACAGCTGGTAGGTGTGTTGTGGAGTTGAAAATACCACAGGGGTCAGCAGGAACTGCCTGATAGGATGGCTTCCATAGCAGAAGGAGCGGTCACCCATCTGTGGCTGCTTAGGAAAAACAATGGTGAATTGTTAAAAGAGGATGTGAAAGAAGCATTATTTCCTCAGAGCAGTAGATGTAGGGTCTGAAAAGCTGCTGGTTGTCATCTGAATCAGCAAAAAAAAAAAAAAATCCGCTCTTGTTTTCCAAACTTGTGCTTTGGCTGCAGAATCTGGAGTTGAGGACTGCACCTTCCCTGGGTGACCCCATCATCCTTGTGGCAGAGTATAAACTCTGCAGCACAACAAACCTTTAGTTAGTCCATGCAACTGAGGTGATGTTAAACTGCAATATTTTTTCTTATTACACCTCCACTGAAGTGTTGCCAGGCCTGATGGTTTGGATATTTTCTGGCAAGATCCAGGATGGAGTTCTGAATCTACCTTTATGGAAGAGAGTCTACATGCTCCTTTTCCTAGGTGAGTGCTCTGACATTTATTTATCAGTCACCTCTTTCAAAGAGAATAGAAACTTTATTATTTTTTTGCCTATTACCTATGTTGCAGGTAAGCTCTGAGACTGAGAGTCAGGCTCAGTTTCTGAGACAATAAAGGTGAAACTGTGCTTAGACTACAGATTCTCCAAAGGTTTAGGTACAAGCTGGATCCTAGCCTGCTAAATCTTGACAAGATGCGCTTCAGGCGGAGTGCAAATTTAGGATATTTTTCTTGGGTTGTGCAATGCTGAAAGTTTATGTGCCTCTGAGCTTAGGTGGCAGCTGAACAGTGAGGACCTAGGGTTCTCTGTCACTCCGCTAATTTGTTAGCCTTACTGAAGAGCAGGCATATTATTCATCTGGGTAAATTAGCACTTACTAAACTTTTGCAAATAATCTGTGCAGCTCAGTGATTACTGAATACATATTTACCTTGTCTTAACATGAGTAATGGTGGTACTGAACTTATATTTCGGAGCTAATTGCAATGTTTGGCTAATTACATGGTTAGGCACGTGGGAACCAAAGTTCTTTAATGCAAATGCTATTATATGACCAGAGAGCGATTGTAATCTTTACAACTATGAGTTAAAAGATGAGCTCTTTGAGAAGTTTATCAACATTGAGCCTTGTTGAATAAAATGACCTGTAACAAAATGTTCAAACTCATCTAGGTAAAGTGCTTAAAAAAAAAAAATCCAAACTGAAGAGACCTATCCTGTGTAAGTGGGAAGGTTTGACTACATCACCTGGAGGGCATATTTATTATTGTATTTAAGGCCTTTTTTCCCCAAAATTATTATATGCATTTGTGCATGTAGAATGTACAAGCAACTGTGTGTCTGCCTGAAAAGCTCACAGCATATTTTAGGACTGTGAAGTGCAAGTGACTTGTTCGGTCTGGTTCAGGAGGACACCTGGTTTATGGGAGGTGTTAATTACACAAGTAAATTAGAGGTTCTGCTTTTTATTTTTGGAAAGCAGGTCCAATTAATATTTAATGGCTCAGCTGGAGACACGGCAGAGATGACCTTAAGAAAGGTTGTAAATATATGAATATCTTTCAGTGCCAGAAGCTTAGGAAAGCAAAATGTCACCTGGCACACTATGTGCAACCAGCTCCTTCTGAGCTGGAGCTGCTTTTCCCTGTGGCTTGTGGATGTGACACGGGCCAAATGACCGGTCCCATTTCTGTATATCCCTGGCTCTTCTCCCTTTACCAGCAGGTTTTCCTTGCTGCACACGAGGGTGCATGATGCAAACTCGGTGCTTCTGCTCTTTTCTGTGAGTGAGCAATGCATGAACCATGAGTTGCTCCCAGCCAGGCTTCTCATACGTTCTCTATGCAAATGAAACATCTTGTAAAGCATGTATGTTAAATGTCATAGGGTCCATATGGTTAAAAGTATTTTTGAGTGTTGAGAACTGCAGATCATTCCAGTCCACTGGCACCACTCCTTTAAGCAGGTGCCTTCAGAAACTTTATAAACCACAACCGAAGTGTCTTCATTTCTGAGTCCAATCCACTATCACATATTGCCTGTGCAAGTTGCTGAGCAGCCCACTGTGGACCGTAAAGAGTCTCTAAACAAAACCCAAAACCATCTCTTTGCGGACATAACCTGAGCTATGCTGTGCATGTTTTATCCATTTTACTGCATCCTGCTGTTTGCACATAGCATATAAAGGCTTGTATCCAGCAAATTTGGAGCAAACTATCCAGCGTGCATTTAGGTTTCCACATTTCCTTTCCTGAACTAAAATGCTTTCCAAGAATACCCCTGCTCTTCATGCCTAACCCTAGAGTCGCTTTACTTAACTCACTTTCTCAGTTGGTTTTTTTTTCAACTGAAGGCTTAGCACTCTAATTGTATTTCAGTGGAGCCTGACCTTAAGTGGCAGACTCATTACCACCTTCTTTTCACTTTTATAATTCCTGTCTTTACATATCTAGCTACTCTCTTCTCTTTGCTTGCAGCTGTCAACCCTGAGGCACATTTTCAGAATGTTTCATGGAAACCCAATAAATTACTCAATGCCATTACTCCACGGCATGGGACCAGAGATTGGGTTCATGTGAGCATTTGCACGAGAGTATTTAAATGTTTTAGGACTTCTGTTTCATATTTGTCCTTATTCATGGTAAGACAAAATGTCCCTTGGTGATACGTGTCCTTTGTTTTACAAATAGTTGCTGGTGACTCCTTACAGGTGCCATAGCTCAGACTGGCTTTCAGCTTGAAAGCTAGTTTTTCAGCTAATCAGACTCTTGTTGTTGTTGTTGCTGATGAAGCCTGCTTTAGGCATTTAAAATATCTTTTGGGTTCCCCACACAGTAGTCTGAATACCTCATTATCTTTTTATTCTTACTACCTTGCTGGAAGCCAGGGAAGTAATAGAACTGCTCTTCTCAGGAGACTGAGAAAATGATGAAAGACCACACAACCAAGACATTATCAAATTGCATGAAATGGGGTTTAGAAGATACCTAGGAATGGAAGACAAACACTTTCATCCTGAAATCCTGAATCTGTCTGCTGATTTTTTGCACAAAGTTTCTCAGGCGTTTAAAAATGTGCTTCTCATGATGGCTGGGGATACCTCAGAGTTGACAATGAAGCTGAATTTCTGTGAGAAAACCTTTTAGGATACAAGCATAAGATGTTCATCTTGTCATCCTGAGGCACTTTCACACCAACACCATGTAAAAAGGAGTGACAGACACCCCTCACTCATAAAACACAGCTACATGTGTTTAAGCCACAGTTCCCTTTTATGTGCTTCTAGATGGAGCTTCAATGATCTTCCTTGGGTGTGAGAGCTCAGGCTCAGTTCTTTCTTCTTGGAGAATATTACTTTGGCCAGGCTGGAGGCTGGATGGAAAGGGGCCCTGCTCTCCCTCTGTACAAACAAGAGTTTGAGATGCTGTCTATGAGACAGTACAGACTCCGCTGAAGTTTAGTGTGTAGGGCGCTTGTTACAAAGTGCCCCATACAAGGACACGATGCTCCTGCTGCTCTTGGGAGGGCTCTTATATTCCTCCCATTTTGTTAGTGGGCAGAGGAACAACTGAAGGGGGAAATATGTTAAGGATAAGATCCCGACTTCACTGACTTCAGGTAGAGGTAAGCCAAGATTTTACTTGAAGGATTTCATCAGTAGAGTCCAAGTCTGAATTTGCAGAAATCTTTCCAAAAGGCATTTAAGAAGATCTCAGTTAAGCAGTCTAGTCACTGAATTAATCACATTTAAAAGAAAAAAAATCTCGGATTCTTGTATATCCTAGCAAAACACATTAAGACCACTGAATGGAAATGTAACCTGGAAGCTGCAGGGTTTTTTTCAAATGATAACAGACAGAAAATGCAAATTGTATGGCTATAGGGGAAGCTGCATTCCATCCTCTGACAACTGCTTAAACCTTTGAGACCTACATTCCCTCAGGTTATAGTGGTGGCACTGTCACATTTTTTTCCCTGTGGTTTTGGTTTTCTGTGCATTTTTTGTTGTTTTTTAATTAATTTTCCACTGACAGCCTGTTCAGTTTTTAATTTTGTGCAGCTGAGCAGGATTGTAACATGCAAATTAAACAAACTAGAAAGAAAGCTTTGTGTCTCACTTTTTTTGTGCTCAACAAAGAAAGCAGGCAAAGGAATCAAACCAAGAATCTTACTGAATCTATTTTCTCCCTTGGGATTACAGCCTATCAACTTCTGCAGTCAGTGGCACACAGAGAGTAGTAATACAACTACTGTCACTTTTTCACTTTCAGATAAAATTACCAGATATCCATTTATGGCTGAATCAAGGTGTTCCGCATGAACTCCTCATAAAAATAAAGTTCTTATTTTTGGAGCTTCAAGAAAATTTCCCATCTATTGTCCCAATAAACCTCATGAAGGGAAGATTGGATGGAAATGCAACTGCCCAGTGTGGGTGCATACTGGGTTTCTCCAGGCTTGTTCTGCAATGTCTAAATGTCTGTTGTTGCCCTGGCAGCTCATAGCCTCTACTTCCAATGCTGATGCTCTCAGGTTCAGCCCTTAGAGTGTCAGTCACCTTTTGACTTTCAATTGTACGTGATATGAACCTGCAAAAAACCCAGTTAAATGTATCCCAGGACCTTTTGCCTTGTAATTTCCTGTACTGGTGCTGCATTGATTTGATGAGTCTTGAGGGTAGCTGTTGCTTGGCAACTTGAAGCTAAACAGGTCCAACATAAGGTGGAGTATGTAAATGGCTTGCTCTGAGCTAGCAAGGTTTCTTGACAGCTTGACTCCTCAGAAAGAAGCTGGGGGTTGGACTTGCCTCCTGGTACAATGTAGTTTACTTAAAGGAGAAAGAAGGAGCTATTGAGAGCTGTGCGTAGCGCAATAATCTGTAGAAAAATACAAAAAATTCAGCTGCTGCAGGTATTTCTCTGGATATCTGAGCTCCAAAGGTGTTCTGCTTAGCAATGGTTTAATGCAGGGCCCTGATTAATCAAAATTTTGACAAGTAATATTAATCTTTTTGATGATCCACTGGTTTTTTTTTTTTGTTCCCTAACCACAGTAAAAGAGGATGATAACTCTGTGAAATGAACAGTTGAGGGAAATTAGAAAAACACAAATCCCCAGTTGTCATAGGGAGCTCAGTGTTACAGTAGGTTAGGGGGTAACAGCGTGGGTAGGACAACTGACAACAACTTTTGAGCTGCTAAGGTTCTTGTCCTGAAGCCTTGTAGGCTGAAGGAACGGAGAAGAAACATATATAGAGTTTAGTTTGATAAGTGGATGATATGGCATTTCTGACATCTGTACAAAACTTAAGCAGTTCAGTATCAGATCTTTAAAGAGAGTAACATTGTGATATCAGTAGCACTAGATGAATTTACACTGGCAGAGGTTTTAATCCAAAATATTGGCTTTTTGAAAAGCAGGGAGAAGGATTTTACTAATTGATGGAGCTGTTCCCAGAGCTCAGCCCATGGCTGGTGGTGTTTCCAGAGTTTAGCCTGTGACGGGTATTTAAGACCCTGTAGTCTTTCTTTTACTCTCTCTCGCTGCCCTGATCCCTCTCTCTTGACCTTTCATAACTGTGGCTTGGACTGTCCTGTACAAATCTTTTTTCAGAAGCATCATACATACTGGAAATACTTGTACATAACTTCTAAATATCCGGTTAGTCATTTTTTTGGCCAAGAAAAACTCATATTCAGTAGCTGAAATTATTTCTCATGATGAATCAATGCCTCAGGCCCCCAATCCTATTTGCTACCACTCTCAAAATCCCCACGAATTTGTTAATGTTTTTGCTGAAATAGAAACACTCATGCTTTTAATGTCATTGGATGCACAATAACATGACAGAAGAGTGGCACGTAGCAGTGCTGTGCATCACTCTAGCTGAATTCTGGAACCAGTTACATGAGGCAGCCCTGAGACAGTGACCCCCAGCCCAGACGCTGTTACAGACTGCATTTGAAATAGATCCATATCCAGGAGTTAATGACTTCTTTACAAATAACTTAAGAGAGATGAGATGCTGCATGTGGGTCTGGCATATAATCTAAATGCCATGTAGACTTCTATAAAGCTGGGACAATGACCTTGAGGTCAGCTTGCTCTCTGTAGAGCAGACAGGCTGTTTGCAATGATGCCTCTGTGGAGCTGGGTATCATGCTGCTGAATATGCTGGCTACATGGAATCCTGCATGATCCCAAGGATGGTCCCAACCTGGTCTCTCCACCTTTGCTATCCCTATTCTGCTCCTCTGGTCTTTGAAGATGTGTTAAATTTTCCTCAAAGGACAGTCTGAGCATGGCAATTGGAACTCACCTGCATACTGCAGGCTAGAGATGATATTTTCCAAAGGCTGTCTGGAAAAAATGGACCTTACAGTTGTTTTATATTTGGTCTCTAGTTTCCATTGATGGTTTCTAAATTCTTTGAATGAAAGAATAAAATAAAAACTGAACTAGAATTCCTTATCTGTTAAAAGGCTCTCTGTTTAGGGGACACCTAGTCTGTGTCACTCTAAAGACTTGGAACCTTGATACAGCAAACAAATCTTTTATCATGGCCCAGATATTTAGCTGGACTATGACTCTCAGTATACTATATGTAATTTTAAAGTCCCTAAATACCTTTAAAAACGTTCAGGTTTAACTAGTTTAACAGCCTATTTCTCCTAACTTTGCAAGGCTTAAATCTTGGTTTCATTTGGAGATTGATTTCTGAAAGTTAAGTTGAAATCCTCAGACCTCTTGTGCTAATATCACCCAAAATACTGGTCCTTGCTGTCCAAGTTTAAAACCTGGTTTTCTGAAGAGTGTCAGACTTGGAGGGCCTGATTTTTTGGAAAGTGCCAAGGATCTGCCTTTAAGGAACTGGGGTCTGTTAATTGTTTCCCCCATCAGGTACCTACAAACTAAAGCACTCAGAGTCACCTTTTCAAAATACTTCCCAGCACCCCTGTGAACGTGCAAAGCAAGCCCTAGAGGACTTCTTTTGAATGTGTTGGCATTAATGTTCTGTGAGACAGGGGAAAGAGATGAAGTGAAATGAGTCTCAAAATAGGACTGTCAAGTTCTTTTCTGGTAGAGCTTACATTAATTTTTAATACTCCATCTGTGATCAGAAGAAAAGGAAGACCTTTAGTTCTCAGCACAGATCTTTTTTGAGCACACTTATTTTTCCTTGTAGCCATTATATATTCAGTTCTGTGATTCACTGAGTTATTTGTATTTCTTTTCTTGCTTTATGGGAGTCAGGCAGTCATCTTTGGGTCTCATCTTGAACTATAACCACAAAACGCACCACCAGTAACCCCTTTGCAGTAATCCTGCTTTGTTATTTTACATGTGGGAGTAATAAGAGGCAGCCTTTGGGATGATAACAAGGTCCTCATGTCAGTTCTATCTTTTTAATGTTTAAGTTTAAATAATATTGTGTGCTTATAGCAGGGTTTGGTAATCAGTGCATGTTATATTGCACATGTTCTCCTGGATATAGAATCACATTTATTACTTTTGTCCCTTTGTGGTCTCATTCTACCATCTGGTGCCAGGTTCCCTTCCAGTTTTTTGTATCACTTGGGCCTTTGATCATGGCTGAATTTTAACTAGATGTCATTTTCTCTTGTCATCAAAAGAAATTTTCTGAGTGGCTTTATTTCTCACTGATTAGCCCAAGCAAGCAAGGAGATCATATGGAGGATATGCTAAAAGAAAGGCATGTATTCAGTTGAATCTTTATGGGATGGTAGGGCTGCCTTCTGCTTTAATTGCATTCCTCTGCATCATGATACGATCAGTTCAGTGGATCACCTGGAAGTGGTATAAGAAACTAATTTTGTGGGTCATTGACTTAGTTATTCTGTGACAAGTCAGAAGATGAAACCAGAATTTAATTATCACTGGCAGTACTTGTATTGAATTTAAATGATCTAAATATTTTTCAAGAGCTGCAATTTTTACTCTTTTTACATTTATTATATTTAAACAGGGAGGAAATATCTGTGACTCTAACATTAATAGGGGAAAAAACCCTCCTTCACTCATTGCTTGCTTTTGTTTCCAGTGTAAAAGTAAAAATGGGGGAAATAAATTGGTAAAACATGCCAAAATGATAGAACTAAAAAGGAAATCATTAAAGTCCAATTTTGGAGCCATTGCAGGAAATTTAATTTGGGGAGTATGGCTAGACTGGCTCGCTCTGGGGAGGTCTACCTCCCTTAGTGAGCTGGTACAAATATGGACTTGGTCAATAGTGATCAAAAATAACTGCTAGAGGCTACAGGGAATTTGTGAAGCATTTGAGACATGTAGACAGTTGCAGTTCATGATCTATTCTAGGTTAAACTCTTAGGGTACAGTATAGGAAAAACAGGAAAACTCTTGTTTGTGTGGTTTTTTTCTCTACTCTTAGTCTCTCTATTAGATTTCTGGCACTCAGTGTTTATGTGTGGCAGTTTCTAAAGCTGGTTTAATCTTGTGGGTCATACAGGGAACAAACCGAAAGTTGAGTTGAAAGGCACTGCTGAAAAAAGTCTGTGTGAGAAAGCTAAAAGCTCCACAAGCATAATGTAGATGGTCCCAGAAGGCACAGAGAAACATCCCAAAATATCTGCTCCTCTTAACAAGTGCAGAGCTCAGAACAGTCTGTGCATCTTTGTAGTGAAATAGCCATTTCTCTTATCCACATGCATGTTAATTTGAATTAGAAAGATCTGTTTAGAGAACAAATATATTTTCCTCTTTTAACTTAGCACCTAGAGGCTGAAAAAGAAGACCTTGTGGGTCTTTCTCAGATCCCTGCTGCTGCGTGACGCACCATCAGGGCATAGAGGGATAAGGTCTTGCAAAGATAAGTAAAATAGTTTGGTTGGTTGGTTTTTTTTTTAAAAAAAAAGTTGTTATTGCTTTGCAGGAAGTTGCTAATTCACTCCCTGTCTATCTTGAGATCAGCTTCTCTTCTCTGCCCTGTTCTTGTTCTGCAGAAACTGAAAGAGGAGAAAAAAAAAATCAGAGTAAGGATTGGTTTCTGCTGTTCAAATGAAAATATCTCCTGGATTAATTTAAACTACTGTAAAGTTCTAAAACTATGCCTGCTGACTGTACTGGAGCAGATGTGCTGCCATACATCAGCTTCACTGACACCTCTTGGGGGAGAGAATAACAAGCCATGAAGTAGCATTTTGATCTGCTCTGTCTGTTTATGCCCCTCAGAAAACAGTTATCTAGTCAGCACTGATTCCGTTTATGGTTCAACCTCCTGTCAGCAGAGTAAAAATAAAAAGAACCAGGTTTTCAGTCTGAGTCTGATACGTCCCTCTACTAATTTTCTCTGACAATAGTAAGAACCATGAGAATGCAAGCAAGTTAAATGTACTGTATTTAATCCCATTTTGAGTACTTGCCAAAGACATAAACCAGTTTTGGTACTTAGTCCTGTTTGAGGATTTCTGGATTGCTGCTATACTGTGGACTGTAGGCTAACAAAAAGGTCTGATCAGAAAAGAGGTAGTCTGTGATAAGAGTTATTAAGATTATTTAACTTAACCGTATTGTAGTGATTCAAGTGAAAATTATTAAACCCAGTTGATGCAGCTCATCACTCTGGGATTTGTTCACTTTTAAGATTCTTTTAGAATTTGAGTGAATATATCATATTTAAGCTTAAGGCACAACTTATTGCAGCTCCCTGGAAAGCCTACGAGGTTTACTAAAACCCAAAAATGAAAATGTAGAGGTGGGGAAGTCCCTTTGTTCCCAGCTCTCCCTGGCTGCTTTTTAATGCTTTTAGGTATTGATTGTATACCTGTGCAATACCTGTTACTAGTCCTGTTTGATATAGTCAGTGTTAACGTAACAAACATATGAGAAGGACAAGTGACATACACAGAGTACTAAGAATGGGCTGAAAAAATAGTCAAACAAGGTAGAAATGCTGGATGAACGGAAATATCGTATGGGTGGGAGTAGCTGAATCTCAGGAAGATGCAGGTTTACAGGGGTACCCAGAGTAGGCAGCCATGCACAGGGGAATGGAAAAAGCTTCACAGAAAGACACACTATAAAGCTCAGGTTCAAATGCCTTGGAAAGGAGGAAAAGAACAGGCAGTCTAAGCTCTAGGCCATGTCTGCAACCTGTGCCCCTTACCCAGCCACTCATCCAGACCTTGAGTCTTTCCAGATACAAGCCTTCTCCTACTTGTGTGCTAATCCAGACTGAAGTTTGCCAGCAAACTATGCATTCACACACATGGACATAGAATTATACTCACTCAGGAAATATAAACACATGCAATTGTCTCCAGTTGCTGACACTTAGACCTTGCAACTCACACCTTGGTCTCCCCAGCTGCCGGCACTTTGACCTTTCCACAATCACACCTCGGTCAGAGGGGGAGATTACATAGAGGGAGGGGAAATGGTTAAGAAAGGATTTCATATGAAAATAGACTAGATTGCAGGGACCAGGCACAGGATTCAGTCACATGGGCACACTGCCCTGCAGCCGACCTGCATGGCACCCGTTCCCTTTATCCCCTACTCTCTGATTTTCCTACTCTTCTGCTTCCCTGATCCACTCTGGTCTTTCCTTTTACTCCTTCCCCTAAGCAGGCTGTAATAAGTTTTGCATGGTCCCTGAGTTCACTTCTAATATCCCATAATATCAATGACAATCATATTGCATGTCTCTTATCAGTGATAAAACTCAGGCTGACCCTCTTGAAGGCTGTGCCCAAATTGTTGCTTCACTGCCCATCAGTCAGTGACCAACATGTTCTGGTCACTGTTAATGTCTCCATCACCTGCTGGTTAACTCCTGAGTGTCTGTGGGTTCAGTTGTTCATTTTCCTTGTTACTTGTTTGTTCTGTTATGCTGAATAGTCCTTAACCAGATAACTTCCTGAACCAAGTGCTTCTTCATTGTCCATACGCAAGCACACCATATGTTGGTGTGTATAGGAGCCATACAGCACACCACGTCCCAGGTGTTGCAGGGGATGAGCTAACCCTGAGCCAGGCCAGTTCTCCCATTCTCATGTTTTGAACAAACCTGGATGTGCAAACCTCAGGTACGGGCAATCTCTGACAGCAATGTCAAAAGCCTCTGTCTCTCGTCCTGCCCAATACTCTTGATCCTTTAAAGAAGTCAAGAAAAATCAAAATGGAAAGACAAGAGCTTAAAGGGCTGCCAGGGAGCCCTGTGTACACAATTATGGTGTGGGGCAGGATTATAGCCTTGAAAGCACAAAGAGTGGGTAGAGCTCTGTTCCTGTCACCTGAGATGGTGGATCTTTAAAGCCACTCTGTAGCTCTGGACAATGTCATAAAGAAACCCAAGGTGATGATCAGGCATGAGGGTACCATGTTGCAGCTCTGTATGAAGAGGGTATCTCTGGTCCGGGAAAACTTGCACTGAGGCCAAGGAGTCCTGACCCTTGGCAAGGCTAATTAGGCTGAGCATATTGCTATGATGATGGGACACAATGTTCTTTCAGTTCCAGAGCTCATCCAAGTTAATCATTATGTTGAACTGCCTTACGCAAGGCAGAGAAAATACTGTCTCCATTTGATTCTGATGCATATGATATAATGCCCAAAGGCTGGTTGAACTTGGGGACATGTGTGGAAATCAATGCATAGACAAGCTACAAATAATATTAGATAATCTTGATAATCTCAATAACCTTGAGAACAAGAAATGATATAAAGTGCACCACAATCATTTAATTCAGGAAAATAACAAATGGACATTCCCAAATGACACCAGTATTCCCAGTGTGATGGGACTTTGTCTCATTAGTATTTGAGAAAGGGTATGGAGTGCAGTATGAACCTGGAGTAGCACAGTAGGGCTAATAGCGCTGGTGAAAGCAGGTGTCAGCAGTTTGCAAAATATTTCGGGGGATCCTGGTAAACTGGGATTATGTTTGCTGGTATTTTAAAATATGTGGTCATGTTTAGTTTGGAGAAGAGGAGGCAGAGGGGGGACCTCATTGACCTCTACAGCTACCTGAAAGGAGGTTGTAGAGAGGTGGGTTCAGAAGGCTACTTCACCTAGCCTTGGTGCATCCTTGGCTGTACTTGGGCACATCAGGCACGAATGTGGCGGATTGGTATTCAGATCAGCCGACCCACAGGCTGCTGGGCAGAAGGTGAAGTACTCCTGTCCTTGGAGATCACGCTTTCAGAGCTGTGCTGGTACTATATTTTTTTTGAGAGACAGTTCAGACATGCTGCTGTGTGATCAGGGCAGAAAAAAGGCAGCTAAATATTGTTTTCCTTAGAAGTTTGTTCTTTGAACTCTGCTGGGCTTTGGTGCTGTTTACTCCCAGGGCAGATGCTGCAGTTTCCAGATCCAGTAGGAAATACTGGAGGCAAGAAACCCACCCTCCCACAGCAGAGGACGTGTTTTACTGCGGAGCTTCCCAATTCATCTAGCAGTGTAACCTCTCACAAATATGATGAGACATCAATTCCTTTTTGAGACACATACAGCTTTCTCCTGCCCTGTCAGCTTCTTTAGTGTGTTTCTCTACAGGGGGGTTTATTTGATTACATTATCATATAGCACCGTAACTCCCTACTGATCTCTCTGATAGTGATCAGCAGGAGCCAGTGGGCTCCAACTGCAAGGACAGATTCTCTGCTCTCATGTGTAAGCAGGTATCTGTCCTCAAAGAATCAGGCATTGCCTGGAAAGATACCATGCTGTGGTCTGTTTTGGTTTAGATTTTTGAAGAAAAATTCCTTTTCCTGTGACACAGGATATTTTTTAACGTGTAGGTAAGAAATGAGGAGTTCACATCTTACCTAAAGCAGACTTCTCCACCAAGTCTGTTGTATCAGGATAAAAGCATACAGTGCATATTTCTCTGGGAAAAAAAAAAAAAAAAACCACAACTAAAAAAAAATCAATTTAAGATAAACTTAATGCAGATTTACTATCTAATTAAACTTTGTATTGTTTTTCTGGGATCGTATCTACATATTTGTAGGCTTTTCTTGCTTTTTTTAAGAATAGACAGAAAAGACTGATATCCTTCCACTTTTTCTTCTGTAAACTACATCTTGTCTTAAGTAAGATGCCCAGGAGCAGCATGTGGAGGGGGATCCTACTGGCTATTTTGTGCGTTCCCATTCTCACTGTGCCGGAGGGGGTGCAGCTTAGAGTCCCTTTGCTGTCACGTTGTGTTTCAAACTTGCAGTTAAGTGGGTTATGAAACACCATTCTTCAGGAGGAAAGTTGCTTTTGATTGCTTTTCGCTGCCTCTTTTCCCCCTGCTCTCTCCAGGCGGTTGCTCTCGGCTTCAGCTGAGACACACTTTAACAAAGCTCCCGTGTCCCTTAGAAAAACTGCTGCATGAAGACCAAAGGCGTGGGACCCCGGGTTGAGGAGCAGGCAGGCGCATCCCTGCAGGGACCCCCCTCTCCGCTGACTCTGTTTATGAAATTGTAAGCCAGGCTGCGAGAGGGAGAGGGTTTGGAGGCAGAGGGGAGGGGGGAGCTCATTCCTCCTCCCTTTCTGTCTCAAAGGCTTTTGCTTTCCAAGCTCAAATGCTCGCTGAAATCTGACGCCTGGACTGCACACACAGTGAGACGTGGGCATGCCCTTGCAGTGCACTGATTTCCTCCGCAGCTTGGAGAGCAGAGCGGCGCTGAGGTTCCCAGCAGAGGAGCTGCTCCATCAGGCAGCCAGTGCCACATCACTGTGGTGCCTGCACAAGGGGCTCCAGCATGGTCCTGAGGCTCCTGCTCCTCCTCGGCGGGCTGCTTAGGGCCACCGAGCCAGCGCCCCGCTGTGAAACCGGCCAGGAGACCCTAGGTAAGGCTAACCACCCCAAAAGTCCCCCTTCTTCTGTCCTTCCTTCTCTTGGAGATGAGCAGAGAAAAGGGCTCCAGCTTTGAGGCGAGGGAGGTAGGACCTGTCACCGTCCCCTAGGAGGGCGTCAGCTCTTTGGAAATCTGCAGACTGCCAGTGATGAAACTGGGGTTGTGGATGGGAAGGCAGGCAGTGGTGGGGCTCTGCAACAGAAAAACAAGTCTAGGATGTAAGGGAATGTAATGTTTCCCCGTCACTGACTTTTAAGGCCACATGTGGATGTGTTTTTCTGTCAATGTGTGGAGTTTCCAAACAGCAGAATCCCCCTCGTTGTTGTGGGGAATGCAGAGGATTAACCCCATCTCTGGCCTTGCCTTCTAGGAACGCAGTAGTTGGATTGCAAGAAGATGAACTTTTGACCTTCTGCGTGCTTTTCTGCTTAAGAAAAAATCTTTTCTTTACACTTAGCTTTAGGTCATTTATTTCAAGTCCAAAGTATGAGAAGATTTATTAGGATCTGACAGCTGTAGGGTGTGTTTTAGCTTGCTATAAGCAATATGGAATTTGTATGAGTTGATTGGCTGGAAAAGCAGATTTACCCATTAGAATAAAGTTTAGATAGGAACATGCTGCTAAATGGATTAAAAGCTTTCAGATAAGTAACCGGTTGACTACTAAAAAAATATGAACGGTCTCTTTTAAAAATACATGACGTTTTTAATCAAGTGGACTCAATTCAGATTTCATTTATGTGGGGACAGCGGAGAGGTGAATTCCAGTGAAGTGACAAGGTCTACTCCAGGAAAACTATTTTCAGAGGATTCAAACTCAAAATAATTCAGAAAAATATTTTATGGGAATACAGGAAGGGATAAGTTAACTTGAAACTGACCTTAATGTTACCCAAGGAAGTTCAGCTATACTTCAGTGCTTAACTATAAGCTGTAGACTGTCACTGGCATTGAACTGCTACACAGTGCAGTCCATGTGCCGTGTACTGCATATAATTTGAGAGTGCTGTTCCCATGAACATCAAAGTGAGGTCTACCGCAGCCTGAAGGGATTTTATTTTTGGATAAAACAGCACAAAGAGAAGTGTTGTAGCCTATTTACAGCCAGTTACAGGAAGAGGCTGTGTGGTTTGCAGCATGCCCTTTCTCTGTGAGGTATGATTCTACTCCAGTTCCAGCTGATAGAAGTTTTGCCATGGGGTATTAATCCTGGCAACCACAAACATAGGGATCACTGAGGGGTAACTCTGCTGCGGCAGAATGTTCTCTGTGTGTCAGCAACTGCACTGTCTTTAGAGGAGGGCTTGAGGAAAGGCAGGCGATGGAAATACACCTTGCGTGTGGTGGGACTACACTGCTGAATGTGGCCCTAGAGGGATGGCTAGTGGTAGGGAAAGTGAGCTGCCAACATCACTACATGGTGTGCAACGGGAGGAAGGGACACATTTCACACTGGAGGATGTTGGACCAGGAAATAAAGTAGAAGTTGGACTTTGAGAGACCTGCCAGATTTCTCAAGGGGAGATAAGGTCATGTCAGGTCACGTGGAAAGAAAGAGGACTGCGGTGCTGAGCATGTTCATGAGGAGACCTTGCAGGGGTCTCCTCTCAACATCCAGGGCAGTAGGTTACGTCCTTAGCTGCAGCAGTGGGAGTTTCTCCCCTGTTTTGGGATCCTTTGTGCAGATCTCTGTGGATCTCGGTGGCCAGACCTGCAGTGCCCTGCAGGAAGAGGACAGGAGAGAAGGGCAGAAGGAACCAGTGCCACTGTCTAACTCACAGCAAGACTGGAGCTGATTTCTGCAGACTGCCTGGCCTTTCTGATGATATTTGCTCTGCTGTGACTCACTTTGCTTTTTTTTAATAAGAAACTGAAATGAAACATGATTAACAATACCAAGATCCTTACGAAATGCTTTGAGCTCTTCTGCTCAGAAAAATAAGGAAATAATTACCGTCATGCAGCCCCACAATATGGCACAGGCATCACACACTGTGTTGGGAGCTTTTTGAGCAGCAGCTGGGAACCATGGCACCGAGAGAGGGCAGATCCCTTCTCCTCAGCTGTGTCCTGTCTCCTTGAGGAGCCAGTAAGCCACTGTCTATCCCAGTGATGAGATCCCACACTGCACTTCCAAACACTGATGGGTTTTACCGGCCTCTTAGCCTCTAGTTTGGGTGAGAAAAGCACAGCTTAGCATGTTTCCCCTGAAAGGTGGCCAGCCTTTGGTAGAGGGAGCTAATAGCCCAGGTTCCTGTTTTATCTGAGTTGTGTACGCGTCTGCTGCTGACTGATGGATCCCAGTGGTAATTAGTTAAATGCAGCACTTTACTGACAACAAAAATAAAACCGAGGCAGAAGTAGGCTGAAGTCGCATGCGTCAATATACTGAAAGCAGGGGACTTTCCTTGCAGCTGGGGCCAGCTCCACCAGTGAGATGCTGCGGGGGGGGTCAGGCTAAGGCTGCAAAACAACAGCGATAAAACCTTTCCTGGTCACTCGTGTTCAGAGAGCGCTTTGCTGGGGACTTCTAGGGCAAAAGTACGCCAGTGCTCAAGTGCGTGTGCGGGAACAGCCGAGCTCCTGCCGCTGCCCGGGTACCGCTCCCGGCGGGCACCGAGCGCTGCCTCCGCCGCTGGCCCGGTGCCGCGTCGCCGTCTGTGGTGCCACCGTGTGGGCTCCTCGGCTTGTACAGTCGGCTCCTGGGGAGACACCGGAGCTGCACTGAGTTTAAATGCAGAAGGGATGCCTGAGCCTTTTGCCCCAGGTCCCTGTCCGAACATCAGAAAGGTGTTTGGGGCGCCTGGGACAGACCGTCAGACATCACTGCTGAGGACCAGAGCTGTTGGATCTGAAGCTGCGGAGGTGGGAGAGCAGCTGGAGTGCTTCTCCCGGGGTAGCCCTGGCTGGCATACTTGTGATCTGTGGGCCTTTTGCTCTCCCAATCACCTTGGTGTTTCCCACCATCCTGGCTCGCTCTGCTCCTGCGCCAAGCATTGCCCCATCCTGAGGGTCTCAGAGTTTAACCTCTGGATGTGGGAGGGAATGGGGAGGAATAAGAAATAGAGCTGGGGAGAGAAAAGCAATGAGGACAGGAGGCAGGGGACAGGCACTGTATTTCTTCTGTGACCCAGAACAGCTTCTGTGGCACTGGCTTCTCTCTAAGCTATAGCACCAAGTAAGATCGATTGCCTTCTGGAAAGTCAGACTGATTGAAAATCTGGACTCACATAGATGCTATACCCTTCCCCTCTCCCTCTCTGGTGTTCTCATCTCCATAGTGTGTCATGGTTTGTTCTTAAGTAACAAAAAGAAGAGCCATTGCCTTCTGTGAACTTCACACTGGCTGAAACTTCACGGGCCCGTTACTTCACTTGCTGTGGACATTTCTAATGCTTGTTTCCTGGTGAAACCCCTGTCTGTGCACACGCATACAGGTAGAGCCTCTCCAGCTACTGCTGCTCTCATGCGTGTGACTGAGCTGAGGGACCTGGCAGTGGCCTGGGGTTTCTTCTTCTGCCCCAGGGCCAGTGGTGCCAGCTGGTCCCTTGCCCTGCCGTGGTGGCATGGGCAGGCTCAGGCAGGGAGCGTGGCCACAGCACCGTGCTGTCACGTGTGGGAAAGCCCAAGCTGTGAGAATCTCGCCTGCTGCACCCGAGATGGATGTGTCCAAGCCTTGTCAAAACAAAAAAATGCAGAACTAGTGTCTACATCACGCATACTCACAAGACGAGAAATTCCAGTTCTCATAAACCTGGTTTTCATCACTGAGTCATGTGAGCTGCTCTGCATTCCCACCACTGACGCTAGTATTTCTACAGAATTATTATTTCAGCAACATTAATTTTCAGCTACGTTTAACACGGGAAATGGGATCAGAAACAACCACTTCTGTGGGGAAAGTAAGTTTATATTGAAAACATAATATATGGGTATATCCTTTTTACTGCTGAAATAGTTTATGCATGATTTTAATCTGAAGGCAAAATTTTCTTCAGAATACTTACTTGTTCAGACATTTTTAAAGTGTGGGTGTGTAAATACATAGATATCAAAACTTGAACAAAAAGCCCATTGCCCTAAGGCACAGCTAGGCTTTTAGCAAGATTTAGTAACACTAATGGTTGATCCTCTTTAACATTTCTAGACATTGAATTTCCTTTCACACAGTCGGTCAGTGGTTATTTAGGGTTGCCGACTGGCTGACAGCTACCACGCTCCCCTTCGGGCTGCCCAGGCCACATCGGAACTATCCCCTCCTTAAGCCTGGACCAAATGTCAGTTAAGTGTCACAGGTGCTGTTGTCTGAGGAGGGACTAAGCATGGACATACCATGCAGAAGTCATCTATCTTGTTGTCAACGTGGGGGTTGAGGCTGGTGGGCCATGTCCTGGTCTCGTTGCTGGGCTTTTACGACTGCTGAACCTTTTTTGAACTGAGTCACCCCCCCCTCCCCAGTTGGACACAGCTGTCATAGGTCAATGGAGTTTAAGGACTTGGAGTTGCTCTGCCCATTGCAGAAATAAAACTGAAATTTCAATCCCTTTGTTTATCCTGTTGTAACTCCATTGATTTAACTGGCACTATTTCAGTTTTACAGGGTTATAACAGGACAACCCTATCTAGGAGACAATGTGAGATTAAGACAGGGATTTAAAATTCCACTGTTATTAAGATTTTAGACAAGGCTATTGAATTAACTGCCAATCTTTTGTAATATAAAAATACCGCATTTGGCTAAAACTCAGCTACCTACAGAAAAACCAGATGCGATGTTAATTACAATAGTTCTCATACATCTAAACTAAAGACAAGACAGTTATACTAGGGGGCTGCGTTTAAGGAGGATGGAATGATGTTTTGGCAAATGGTTTGGAAGGGTTGTAGCACCACAGACAAAAAAATCACTTTGTCAGACATCATCCTTTGTCCTGTGGCATTCAACAGAACTGAGCTTACTCAGGGGTAAGATTCCGACTCTGTGGTAAACTGTTGGCCAAAGCACTGGGGGAGTCTCTATGTGTCTCGAGATCACATTGGTGCCCAGCCACAGTGCAGCCTAATAAATCTTCAGCCAATTTGGCATTTCCTGGGCTATTTTGCTGTCACTGTTGTTGTTGTTTCCTTGTGTTTTGTTTTCCTAACTGGCAGTTTTTCCCCTCACAACTGGAAAAACATCTCAGATTAGGCCAAAAAAGCTCACCTAGAGATTTTTTGGGTTGGGATTATGTTTCTGTTCAGCGTTTTCAGCTGGAATGACCCCCTGGAGTGGGATTTACTTGGCAAGAGGCACAGCTGGAATGGCACGGGGGATCCCATCACTAGAGGCACTGAGGTGGTGGGGACAGACAGGCAGACAGCAATATTCTTTCTCAATTCTTTTAGGCTCCCACAGCTGCAGCCCTGATTGAGTTGCATCTGGACAATTAGAAACAAGGAAGAATCGTTGGCCACTACTGAGGATGGCTTTGAGCGTTGCCAAGTGGCAGGTCTCCATGTGCATCGGCACAGATATTGACCTGTGGTCTGCAGGTTGTGTGAACTCCCACTGGCCACGGGAGAGCTCCAGCATCTTCTTGCAGGCCCCAGACCAGTCCTGTGAGAGAAACAGCCCTGGAAGAGCCAGCTGCAGTATCATTGCTGTGGGAACACCTTTAGCAATTCAATAAAAATGAGTGTTTAAGTGAATGCCAGGCAGCAGGTGGGTTAGAAAGAAGGGTGATTAATAAGGAATACTGGTTTGTGTTCTTGCCTGCTGTGATCTTGCTCTGCAAAGTGAAGGCAGATTAAGCATTAATCTCTTTCAGGTGCTTTCAGGCCTCTTCCTGTGAGGGAGCAGGGCTAAAACAAGGCCTGTCTCGCTGCCTGCACATCGGGGCTCCTCCATACCGCTTCTGCCCGTTTGCAGACCCATCATCCCCCGGGGGTGGTTACTGCGATTGCTGGAGCCGAAGACTGGTTAACAGGAATTCAGTCCTCTACTCAAAAAAGCTTTGATGTATCCGGGAAAAGGAGTTAACCACGTGGGCTGCTTTTTGCAGTCACTCCTCTCTCCTCCAGTTTTCCTGGAATTCCTTCTCTGCGGCTGGGGATCGTCACTTCTGCCCGTACACGTACGCCTTAGATAAGTAGCTGCCTTCTCTCCTGGGCTTTCTGACCATTTCCCCCCTAGCCAAGCTACTCAGCTGCCTCATTCCTCTGCCTCCAGTCCCTTACCTTCTCCACTCCTCCTTCACCCTCCTTCTGGTGATTCTGATCCATTATAGAGTTCTGTAATGGATCTTGTCCTCGTGCCGTAGCCGGGAGCTGGCTCCAGAGGCAGGCTGGGCTTTGTCTTTTGCAGCTGCAGTTGCAACGTTTTGCAAAATGGGCACAGCCCAGCAGCGTTTGCACATCACCACTGATGCTAAGTTTTGCCTCTTTAGTGTGACAAGGCGGATTATCGTTGCAAAGACTGCCTCGATGAACCGTGCAGAACTGCAGGGAGAGTAATGCTAGTATGATCAGAAACGGAAAACCTTTTGTTTGGAAAAGCAGAGGGTTTGACTATAAACAGACTAAAATGAATACATATGTCTTCCAGTTTAAAAGAGTATTGTAAGAAATCCAGAAAGCTGGTAGGGGGTGTGCTGGTCTGTGCAAGATAAATTATCTAATCTTGTTCGATCTGTCACTCATAACAATACAATTGTGTAAGCCTCACTGAATGATTTAGATATTTTGAATTTAAGACTGGCCCTTGGGTTTATTCCATATCCTCAAGTGCACAAGTCTCCTGTTGGCTTTGCTCTTGAAAAGGCAACCGGCCAAGTCATGGCACTGAAAGTAGCTGTTGAGCTCTATTGTCTGGGTTAGGGTTAATACAGCAGCTTTCTTCTTTCAGTGCTGAATCATCAAGGGGAAAAAATGTAAGCTTGGCAGTAAAATATGTATGTGCTGCATTGTAGATTTTCAAGCTTGCCTTTGCAAATTAAAACCAGAAGCGTATATTATAGAGAGGACTCAGAAAGCTTGAAATGGCTTTTCTCCTCTTCAATAAGTTATTTTATCCATAATCTTAAATAGAAGCTGTGCTACTGAAATGACTTTTGTAGCTCTGGTGGAATAGCTAGAGTAAAAAATAAACATAAAAAATTGAAAAGGCTGTTCTGGGTCAGGAAGAAAAAGGTCTCTCTGTACCAACCTGTCTGTGGATGGGACTGTGAGAGGAGGTGGCACTGTCTTCCTCTGAGCCCAGGGAAGTTTCTGCTCAAAAAATAGAGGAGATTTAACCTCTTTCAAGCACAGCAGAAGCAGCGACTGAAGCCTGCCGAGTTAATTTGGAGACCTGAGAAACTCTGTTTATCATTGCCTGTCGTTCCTCTTATGAAAAAGAGAAAGGGAGTAGCTGAACTCTTCTAGCTGGCATTCCTGGAGCTTCGACAAAACAAGCTATTAGGGGTGGGGATGCAGATTTGTTGGTCATTTCTGTGCGCAGAGACCCAGACCCATGGGTGCAGGGCTCCAGGAGCAGAGCACGCAGCTCGGGAGCTGGCCTCAAGAGAGCTTCCTGCTGCCTGCTCTCCAGGCAGGCAGGCTCTGGCCCAGTTACGTGCATCCACACTTATTTATATAAGTACACACGCTGGAGAATTATCTTTGGCCCTTGCAGAGCCGCACCCTCCAAAACATATGCAAGCATTGGCATTAAGAAACATAGGAAAAGTCCAAACACCACATCAGCACACATACAAATTTAAGACTCCCTATAAAGCAAAGTCTGGTATAAACCAGAGCTTTTCTCTCTTGTTTTCAGGTATATTAACACCTGATAACCTGAAAGCTCAGGCTGCTTCACTCCTGGATGTTTACATGACAGAGCTGTGGCTGATGTATGGTTCATGTGGCAGCTTGCAGGGGGGCTGTGGTGGGGAGACGTGCTACATTTTGGGCAGAGCTGGCCTCTGAGAAACTGCATAGATGTCTCTGGCAGAGAGAGAATGGGAGAAAACAACATAGTGTGCTGCAAAAATGTGAAGCTTATGTTTAGGATCCAGGAGGAAGGAATCAGTTTTGCTGCTAGTCAATGAGTGAGCCTTGGTAGCTCTGAGTTTGTGAGGGACATCCTGGACCAAAAGTAGTGGAAAAGATTCTTTCTGTGTTGAAGAAACACCCCTGCTTATCATACTGAGATGAACACCTTCAGTTGCCACAGGAAAGGTTTGTATGGATTTGGGTTCCTCATCTAAAAAATAAATCTGTCCTCTTCTGTCAGCATCTTTGCTAATGAGTTTTGCTAATGAGTAATAGCCATGTTGCTAAATAGATTGCTTCTCCCTATAAGAATGGTAAAAATAACAAAGTGTAGAAGCCAGGTAGCAGACAGCCTGAAACCAGAGCTGCCTTTGCCTCTCCTGTGTTAACATCTGCTCCTGCTCACAAAACGAGCTAGTCCTCTTGTGAACCCAGCTACAGCATATGACTTAGCGAAATTTCGCATGTCTCTTCCATCAGCTCTCCATTGCTTCTCGACACCTCTCCTCCTGGCCAGCTGGGCAGAAAGAAGCATCTGCTAAACGCGGCAGGACTGCTGCTTTCTGCAGAGCCAGAGCAGGGGGAAGCAGCAGCACCATGCCCAGACCCTGCCTGCTGCATTTTCCCTTTGGTTTCCTCTGCTTGTTCCAGCGTGTTGCCAAAGCACCTTTTTGCTCCAGCTGAATAAGCAGAATACCGAGACACTGCTGAGAATAGGTTTGTGCCACGTTTCAAGCGGACTGATGGCTATAGCACTCCTGCACAGTAAGAGCTGTTTTGTGGAAGATTGTGTGTGTCTTAGTTTTCTTATTTGATCAGTGCATGTCAGAGAGATGAACAAAAAGGACATTTGTAGCTTGCTCATGGAGCCAACGGAAGGGAAATGCCTCTTACCTTTGAGGAAACATGATAAAGATCATTTATACTCCCTTAATGGACCCAAGGAAGAAGTGCTCTCAGCACACGTGGCCTTTTAATCTAAAATAATAGCTTCATGCTGCAGAGGAAAAAAGTGTCAAATATTTCATAGCCACCCTTCAAGGTAATGGAGGGGATTCATTGCCAATGACCCTGGTGATAGCCAGAGATAGTGTCACTCCGCTTCTTGGGACGTGGCTGAACTCGAGCCAGTTCCATCTGCACCAAGTTTTTCCCTTTGTATAGAACATTTGTCTGGCTCCAGACTTGTGTACAAGGCCTCACAAGTTGTTGTGGGTGTAGTGGCATTAGGATATAAGACTATCCAGATTCAGGGAGGTAGTGACATCCGATTTTATCAGCAGGATTAATTGCTGGAACTCTTATTAACAAGAGATTGCTCCTTTCTCTTTCCCGGCTAACATTGTACAAAATTCTATTCTTTTATTATCCCCATATGTAAAACTACACGCACTATCTGGCTGAGATGAAGCTTTTTTTAGAAATGCCTTAACCTTAGTAACTAACTCACAGAGGGGGTTGTGCCTAACTAAGAGAAACACTGAAATCTGTGTAATGCTAAGACAGAATGCACTGATGATGGACCAGGTATTGCTTATTGCTATTAGGGTAATGTATCGAGCCAGGAAAGCAGTCTGTATAAATATCATTTTTTCCAACTTCCTGCTTACCAGAATTTGCTGGTGTTGGAGATGGACTGTTTCTTCTAGTTCTGATCCCTCATTTATTTTATGAGGTAACGTGGATCAATGACAATTCATAATATAGAACCAGACTCATTTCCAATTAAATGTCTTCCTCCAAGATAAAATTCCAGGGTTAATTTTGTTCTCATTGCAATGATTTTGTTTTGGCTAAAAAATGATCAACTCATTAGCAACACATATGCAGATGATTACATCTGAAAAAATATGCCGGGAGTAGAAGTTTAAACTTTCCTTAGTATGAAAAAAGAAAACATAATGAATTTGGTCCTATGCAGACAAGTGCTCAATTCACTGAGCAAGAAGATAGATACCTGTCCCCCCAGTGAGAGTTAGAAGAAAGAGCAACATAGCTAGATCTCCAACACATCACAAGGAAAGCAGACCTGTTCGTGTTTAAAAAGCTTGCACATAGTGGCTTAGCGCCTATGACGAACTGGTGAAAACCGCTCGATATCTTGGTAGCAGTATTTTTCTTCAGTTGCCAGTACCGGAGAAGAGCACTATAGAATCATTGGCTACAGGAGCAAAAGAGGTCTCTCCTGGGTCATCAAAGCACATTCCTTCAAATCAGGAGAGCTTCATTTGTTTGGCCTAGTAAATAGAAAGCTAAGGGTATCTGATTGCTCTCTGCAAACATACCGTGAAGGCATGCACTAGAGAGCTATTTAAGCTAAAGGACAATGCTGGCACAACAACACATGGATATAAAACTGGCCACGAATACTTTTAGGCAGGAAATTAAAAGGCAATTTCTAGCCATTAGAGGAGTGAGCTTTTGGAAAAGCTTTCCCATGAGAGTAGTTGGGGAGGGAAATAATTAGTTTTAAGATGTTATTAAAAGGATTATAAAATGCAATTGCTAGAGGTAGGATGAGGTAGGATGGGGAAGAAATACGTCCTCTCATACCCACCAAAGGCTTAATTGCTTTACAAGAAAGATATGCACAGCATTATGTGTGACCAATAGATTTGTTAGGGGAACATCCATAACGCATCTCGATATGTACAGAAGGACTCACGTGGACATTTAGACTAAACCAGATTACTAAAGACCTACATTTTCATTAGTGAAATTTCCTGGGCACCTAACTTACGGGTTTTAGGCATGTCTAGAAATATTGTCAAGTTGTCAGGGTTGGTCAGCTCAATGTCTTTTTCAAACATAGCCATGATTTCTTGTATGACCACACTTCAGATATATTGTCAAGTCCTCCCTTTTTAAAGTGGATCAAAGACTGGCTGATTGGTGTGCTTGTTTGCCCATGCCCTGCACCCTATCACTGCGTCTGTCCTATCTTCTTATTAAACACAATTTTCAACTCTTTGCCTGGGTGAAGGTCTCTTTTTTTTGTGCGTGTGTGTATGGGGGTATATGGGATTCCACACGCTAGCAGCTGGTGTGAGACCACGGGTCAGAAGGACTTGCGTGTCTTGGGTGCAGCAACTGGCAGAACCAGAGTGCACATGTTTTGTGTGTGTATGTCAATGTGTGCAACTGCTAGCAAACACCAAACGTGACTAGCAGTGGACAGGACAGAAGATTTGGAACTGGGTATTTAAGCAGGTGTGATCCTGGGCTGAATATGGAAGAGACCAGGGGGTCCCAGAGTTGGCTACTGGAGGAACCAGGAGGTCCAAGTCAGCTATTGGGAAGACCAGATACTGGGTAAACTGAACCTAGCTACTGCAGTTTCAGTGTGTCTAAGCTGAGCTTCTGGAAAGATCCACCTATCTTTTCCATCAATGGTCTTTCATCCTAAATAGCCAGAAAGGGGAATGGGATGACGCTTTTGGTCCTGGTTGTGTTTGCCTGTACTGTGTTTTTTCTTTGTATATGTATGTAATATGTGTCTGTTAGGAATGCATGTTTGTCCCTGGTATGGCTGGACCTCAGGACATAGAGCTGCAGCAGCCTTGGTGGGGCTACCAGATTGGACAATTCCTAACATGAGGGAGGTTCCACGGATACCTGCCCTATAATGTCGGTTTTTTTCCCCTCTGTATTTGCAGGTCAATGCCAAACTGTACAGAAAGGTATGATGTGACTTTGCCTGCTGTCCTTGGAGAATCTCAAAACCATAAGTATTTCTTCCTTATTTCCTGACAAGTTTTCTAATGTTGGTGCTATAGTAGGTCTTGTTCCTAGAGATATGATCTCTTTCACACAAGGTAGGATTTTGCTGCTGTGACAAAGGTATTTGTAGCCAGTCAAAGCACTAGCAAGAGAAGGAAACTTAAACATGAGCCCATTAATGTAATAGCCAGGAATTTTATGATGGGACATCTCTCTATTACTTCCTTTTCACCTCTGAGTGGGTTGATGGTATTACCAACGTTTTTCCTTCCTAAAGCCTCTTAATCTGATTTCTTAAAGTGTATCAGATTTATGGGAATATACGTGTGAACACATTTGTGGGCCTTCTTGCCTGTGAGCCAAGTCTCCGAATAACTGTTCAACTGTTTTTGCAATTTCAATCAAACTTCGCAGAGGGGCTGTGTTTCAGAGGTATTAAAGTCTTACTAATTTTGTGTGGCCAAGCAAAGAGGAGAGATATCCTAATGATACCTTGCCTACTAAAGAAAAAGCTGTATGTGATCTCACACCTTATCAGCAAATCCACACTAAAAGGCAAGGACAGGGGTGAGAGTGATATCATGAATATACTATATTCATGTATCTGAGTTTTCCTCATGTTTGACACCAGCAAATTTGCATCTCAGCAAGGGATTTTTCTGTTTTATGTATTCTCCAGTATTTAATAAGCTCAAACTGTATTCTTAATTTAAATCAGGTAAAATTTAATCGAGTATGAGACAGCCTTTCCTTTGGAAACCAGACTTTGTTCATTTTGGTGGTTTCCAAGCTATTTGTTAAATGAACTCCCTTGTGGGTCAGGTACTCCAGTGTTTCCTGACCAGGGATTTGCCCTTTCATTGCTGTTCATGTATTGAATTAACAAAATAACC
This sequence comes from Arenaria interpres, assembly GCA_013399435.1. NCBI lineage: Eukaryota > Metazoa > Chordata > Aves > Charadriiformes > Scolopacidae > Arenaria > Arenaria interpres. The sequence continues at coordinate 365,483 of VXAK01023553.1, forward strand.
CCTGATTGCCCATCAAATTGTCAGATATCATTTGAATTTTGAGTGACATCTCCTTGCATCAATCTGTTTGCAATCAATCTCCAGACCAAGCATGCTTTCTGTCATCTTTCTATAAGTGGTTTTAGACATCAAATTCATATACATGTCTTTCAAACTCCCTCCAGCCTATCTGTGAACAACAACAACAAAAAGTTCAAAGAACATGTTATTTGTTACATTGTCTTTCAAGTATTAAGGGTGTCAATGAAGCAAGTTATTTTTCATATATTCATCTCCTTTTCATAGCAAAATGCGTGGACATCGCCTTAAGTTCTTGTACTGATGTTGCCTATACTCAGATGATGTACCCTAATTTTCTGGATCAGAAGTCTCGAGAAGTGATCGAGTACAGCTCCGAGTACATCCTCATCAGCGTGCTGCACAACTTGCTGCAGGGAGAATGCAATCCGGACCTGAGGCTCCTGGGCTGCTCGGTGCTGGCCCCGCAGTGTGAAAAGGACAAAGTTATAAAGCCCTGCAGGCACGTCTGTGAAAACCTGAAAAAAAATTGCCTCCCTGCCTTTGATGCAATAGACATGGCTTGGCCTTACTTCTTAGACTGCGACCGCTTTTTCGCAGGGGAAGAAGAAGGATGTTTTGACCCGCTGGCAAAGCTGCGAGGTAAGGAGGGAAGCTCTGCTGACACATCTTACTTGTCTAGATGGGGAAGATCTCATCCCGCTCAGCTTGACATGTCCTCTCCGCTTGTCATCTCAGCTTGTCGTCTTTATAGACACCTGTAAGGTGTGACTCATTTTGTTCCACCTATTTTAAACACTTAATTAAACTGTGCTCAAGAAGCATCTGTTTCTCTCCCCCATATACAAAGAGCATCAAGACAGGCAGCTCAGAGCTAGATGTTTGGACTGCTAATGTGCATTTAGATAAGTCCTGCCCTGTGTGATAGCTGTCTGTATATTTGAAATATTTTATTTAAAAACTGAAACTTTAATGCACTCCTAAATTCAGGATCGCTTGACAAGCTTAACAGCTCATTAAAATAATCTCATTAGTGATTGTCACATATTTTTGTTTGGATGAAGAAGATCCAGATAGCTGAAGACAGCTGAGTCTCATAAAAACTGAGTTTGATCCACCAGATTCAAAGGGAAAAATCTGTACATTTTGTGACTAAAATGAGCTAAGCATGCCAAAGGCCAAATTATAACTGGAGGTTGCACAAAATATTTGTCAGTATGCATATGCATTAGTATGGTTTTGCAGACAAAATATGCCACAATAAACAGCGTATGATGTACTACATAGATTTGAGATTTTGGTTGCAGCTGTATTTTCTGTAATTCTGCTACAAAAAAGATATTTTGTGGAAAACTGCAGGCATTCATTCAGTCCTCTGAGCACTGTGGTTTTAAACACTGCTATGATTTTTCTTTGCAGGAGAAGTAGATATTGAGGAAGATTTGCCTTCAGACTTGCCAGCAACTTTTATTCAGTTCAAACACCATTCATATGCCCAAATGGTGAGCACGTTGAAGAAGACTGCTTCTAAATGCTCCCATATTGCAACAACGTACAGCATAGGTCGCAGTTTTGAAGGGAAGGACCTTTTTGTGATTGAGTTTTCAACCAAGCCTGGACATCATGAACTGCGTGAGTTATATCAGTGTTGATCAGGTTGCTTGGGGCAACTTCAGATTATCCAAATGAAACCAGGTTCTTTTAACAGGTTAAACTGTAAAAACATTGATTCAAAAACATTTGTCCTCCTTTTTGTTCCTGAATTACAATGATAGCTGAGGATTCACTGTAGCAAGTACAGTCCGGTTTCCTGACTTTATGACCTCAGTTTATGACCACGGTTGTTGTTCCTAGATGTATGACCATGCTCTTGGTTGCAGTGAAATGGCTATTAGTTATTTGTGCCCAGCATACGAAGAAGTTGGGATAGTTTTCTGTTACTGATCTGCCCTCTCCATCATCTGCTAATTCCTTAGTCTCCATTTATTGACCACTGCACCATTAAACCCTACACGCTTCCTACAAGTCATACCTGTCTCTAGTCTAGACATCGTCCTTCACATCCTAAAATATGTACAACTTGTGAGAAGGTCTCAGATACAGAAAGACATCTCCATTGAAAAAAGGCAATGCAGGACAGAAAAAAATCCTCCTGAAAAGAAGTTCAGGTCAGTGCAGTATCTGTCAGTGTAACAGGTGAATGAAACCAGGAATTTATGTTATCATAGCACCTGAATACCTCACAACTTTTCTGCAAAGGGGAGAAGTGCTGATCTTTATTTTGTAGATCCATCACTGAGACAGCAAGGGCCAGATTTTAAAATGTTCTGAATTCTTCAAAATGCAGACCATTTTCTTGGGGAGTATTAGGTGTTATTTTCCAGTTACCAGCTCCCAGCTCAAATATAGTATCTAACTAAATCTGGTGGGCTGCTATGGCTGCTGCTGCATACCAAGAGCCCCAGGTTGCTACTCATCAGACTAGCTCCAGCACCAGAACAGCCTCAGCTGTGTAGCAGAACTGAACTGCATCTGACTTAATACTTTACTGAGATTATAGTCTTAGGTCAAGCTGTGTCCTCTGTGGGCTATGCTGCAGGGGAGACAGAGAGGACAGTGAAGACTGATGTGAGCTTTGTTTACTCTCAGCCATACTGGCTTCATGGTGCAGAGGTATTTTGAGGTGCCTTTAAACTTGATAAAGATCCTAGTAGACATCTTTAATAGAGCAAAGACCTACTTTACTATTTCCTAGCCTAACATCATTTCACTCTTGTGTAAAGAAAAGAAGTTGCAGGTGTCTTTTTAAGCTGATACTCCATTTGCTAGGAAGACACAAAGCCTGTGAATCACACTTTTAAATTATAACTGTAATATGCCATGATAAAAGATGGTATTTTAACAGGTTACCTAGCATTTCCTTCTAAAACTGTTGCTTCATGCTGCTCAGGACAGCATAAAGGAGAGTGGAAATAGCTCTAGAGCTGGAGATTCTGCCAGCCTGAACAAGGTGGCATAACAGCTCTGTACCAGCCCTTCTCCAGCTTCTAGTGCTTGAGGCTGGCCAGGATCAAAGAAGAAGATGAAGGGATAGACAGGAAAGGGTGTCTCCAAAGTGCATTTATTTTCTACTTTCCATTAGTCTCTAAGGAAGGATGGAAATTGAGAGAACAACTGCAGGGAATCATGAGGTTATGTTTCTAATAGTCTTATTGCAAGGCTATTTAGCCTAAAAGCCACTTTTTATGCACGACCTAATTTCTGTTCCAAATACAGGGGTAATATATTACACATCTGCTGGTCGTTTCTAGGATTTGTGACAAAATAAGGCATTGAAGCTGCCCAAGGTAAGTGAAAGTGCCAGGGGTGTATTTTGTTCCTTCATAGCCATGCCTTGATGTTTCTGTTTGCAGCATTCTTTGTTGACAATTAATGAGGAGTCCAGCAAAAGCTTTGAGCAATGATTACCTCTTATGGTTTGGGATCCTGAAAGTATGGACTTCCTTTATTTCATACGATTTAAAGTGTTGCTGAACTGACTTGTAATGGAGGGAAGTTCACCTGGAACTGGTGTGCTATTTACAGGAACGTGTGCATTAAATAACTGTAAATAAAACTTTCTGACTCACCAGTAAGCTATTTGGGTTACTCTGCTTTTGGAAGCCATCCAGGTATAATCAAATTAAAGCATCATTACTTCATATTTCACAGTCAAGCCAGAATTTAAGTACATTGGCAATATGCATGGAAATGAAGTTGTGGGGAAAGAACTACTAATATACCTCGCACAGTATCTGTGTTCGGAGTATCTTCTCGGGAACCCTCGCATCCAGACCCTGATTAATAACACCAGAATTCACCTCCTGCCTTCACTCAATCCTGATGGGTATGAACTGGCTGCAGAAGAGGTAAAAAACTTTTTATAAGGAAGTGTTCAAGGCTTCATGTTTCTAAAATTCCCCATGGGAAAGGACAAACTGGGAGGGTCGTGTCATGTATGGGAAGGAGTGTTAATAGTCAGCAGCCAGAATCCCAGGCTGGTTTGGTGGTAGGTTGCTTTCCAAAGATAATGTGAACAGAGCTAAGAGGAAATGAGAGCCATGTTTGTCATTTTTTCTGCCCGTATGCGATGACGTGGGAATGACTGTTACTTTTTCACACATTTAGCACTCTCTGCTATCAGTTCTAGAACAAAATGCCCACTGACTGTAATGCCTGTTAAATTATTTTATAAGGAAATGTAGTTTAATATTGTGGAATAGATGTTCTTCCTCTTTTAGAAGAGCAGGTATAATAAAATGTGAATATTTTCTGTACTGTCACGCTTCCATAATGGCTGGCAATTCTCAGAGATCAGCTGGTGTTTGAAGGAGACGACCTGCAAAAGCAAAATTTCTCTTCAATGTTACATGACTTTCTCCTTCTCAGCTCAGTTTTATTGCTAGCACCATTATAATGAAAATAGGACCTTTCTTTTTCTGTGTTACTCCTCTGGTGAGCCCTGTCTGCTGTGTGAGTCTGGGGTTATTGCATTCTGCTTCATCCTGTCTTGGAGCGTCAGCTGTATTTTCTCTCTCTCCTCCTCTAACCCACTCTGCATGCTGCTCTCTGCTGAGTAAGAAGCTGTTGTGTTCCTCTCGTGAGTCACATCACTGGTGAGTGAAATGCTTCCTGCAGGCTAGTGAGTGCATTAGTGTTCACGGGCATAAAAAATGATTAATAATTGTGGGTTTTTTAACACTATAGACATTTTCAGTTTACTTCTTTTAAGACTTCCCCTTGATTAAAATGGCATTTTAAACAATTTCCACAAAGCGATATTTTGAGAAAGGGAGTTATTCCGAGGTTGGCTTCTGTGTTACAAATTAGGGAGCTGGTTACAACGGATGGGTCATTGGACGACAGACAGCTCAGAACTTGGACCTGAACAGAAATTTCCCTGATTTGACGTCTGAGGCTTACAGAAGAGCTGGGATTCGTGGGGCCCGCCTTGATCACATCCCCATTCCACAATCCTACTGGTGGGGTAAGGTATGAATTACAGATTTTATAAATCACATATACTACAGAGCAAGTCATGAATTAAGAAACACAGATTGCTTGTCTGAGGTTATTTTCTGATAATTAGATTTTATAAGCAGGACTAAACTGGACAGGCTCAGAATTGGCATGAAAAATCATGGTGTGGGTCTGGCCAACGAGACAGGTGTCTCAAATCATTGCGGAAATTTGTGGATAATTTGGATTTTGCTGTATTAGATTAAGAATAATGACTGTTAGAAGGGGGTCACGTGTGTAATGATTCATCATTAGTTACTGAAACTGTGGTAGCATGTTCAAGACTTTATGGATTTGGCTGTCATTGCACAGGTTAGATGCAATAGTGGTTTCTGCCTTGGAAAACATACAAAGGCTTCATGTGAAGTTGTGTGACATCAGCTTCCACAAAAGGATGTTTATAAAAGATTGTAACCAGCTGGAGCAATGCAAACAGCTTGTGAAGCTGCAACGGTGCTGGAAGGGAGAGCTGCTGCCGCCCCCAGCCCCAGGGAGCAGGATGCAGGCAGCACTTCAGGGCCTCACACTCATCATCACTAAGTTTGATGTCATGTGATGTCCAGAAATGCAAAGCTCAGTCTTGCCCATGTCACTGGCAGCCCAGCAGCCCCTGACACTAACAACTCACAATGGGTCTTGGTTGCCCTTGAAAGAACAGACACAGGAAGCGAAATCAGTGGTTCTGATATTGGGAGCTCTGCTTTTCTGCTTTTAAATTCATTTTGTGCTAATTCAATTTTTATTGCTAGCACAAAACCTCAGACAGATGGGGAAGAGGCTTGTTTCAGCAGCTGGTGTATTAGCATAAGATTTGAGAGACCAGACTTTGGTTCTGTACTGTTCTTCAGGTGATCTCATATGAGGCCCAGTTTAAATCCCAAAGGCATCTCTGATGATGTCTCGGTTTCACAATAGTAAAATCTCGATAAAAACACCTCACTTCCTCAGGATAATGTACCTATGAAGATGCAAAGCTATGAGAAGCTCAGTAATGCACAGTGAGATCATTGATTTTCAACATAACTAAGCTCAAGAAGTTTATTTTATTTTATGCATGCAGTCATACAAATCCCAGCTCATGTCACTAGATTTCTATATGAGTATAAGGTTAATAGTTTCCAACTTTTGAATGAATAATGACAGATAACAGTGAGATGGAAAATGCAAGTAGAGTAAAGAGCCTCAGATGGGAAAGAAGAGTTGAGAGCATGCGGAGCAGAGCCTGAGGTCAAATGTAAACATCTTAAAAAAAAGGGATTTTAGGAGAAAAGTCTAGAGAGAGAATAGTTCTGATTCATCCCACTTGTATATAGTAGTTTTCATAGCTGTACATCTAAGAACCATGTGCAGATATTAAATTGAAAGTTTCCTTCCACAAATGAACAGTGTATGAACGAATATGGAGAATCATGGGAGTGGGATTAATTCCAGCCTTGCAGATACCTGGTGTGAAACCACGTTGTTTGCAGAGGGGACCTGAGCGCTGCAGGTGTGAGCTCTGAGCTGTCTGTACTACAGAGTCTTACCTGCTCTCCCAGAGCGTTTGCTTTCCCACGTAGGACTGAGGCTGGCAGACATCCCTGTTCTCTTTTTAGGAAACCCTCCTCCTCATCCTCTAAAGCCAGGACTCGGGCTGGGGATTCCTGTGTTTCACAGCAGTTCTCTGAAGATGGCTCACTTTAGTTCAGTATCTGTCATCCTGTTCCCATAGGGCAAAACAAGAATATTCAGTTAGTCGGGAACCTGCCAGCTTTTGTAACTTAACATAATGTTTACTCAGGAGAACATGCTAAATCAAAAAAATATCATAAACCAATATGCATTACAAATATACATATACATGTATATATATGCCTTACTGGAAGTCACTACGCTATTTCAGACCCTCCTGCAGAGGCCATCTCTCTTGGTCGCAGCTTCTCACTGGGTTCCTGATTTGAGAACAAGACCATCTCCAAATCTATACTTTGCAGAACAAATCAGGGAACTAATTTGCCTGTGACCTGGATGGCACCACAAAATTTCCTTGATGACTGCAGTTTCACATGGTTCAGAAACCTGGCACTAAGCAGTCTTGCAGTCTTGTGTCCCTCTCCTCAGCTGGTGGTATCACAGGACAGCCAAATCTGCTTCCTGTAATGAGCTTGAGTTTTGCCAGGCAGGCGAAACCATGGCTCTTACAGTAGTCGGCCTTGTGAGTGCATTAGATTGGATGTTTCAACACCAGCCTCTCAGCTTTCATTCACTTAATAGTGTTTATTACCTGCCTTCTTAAAGTAATTATCTGAGTATTGCAGGGCATTGTATAAAGATCAGAAAATGGAAAGCAAGTTCCCAGCCAGTCGTATAAACTCAGGAGAGCTCCTACCTCCCCATAACCCTTGCTGTACAGAGTGTTTTGTTCCCTGCTATTATGAATTATTGTAATAAGTGGTCAGAGGGCTCAGACTGAAAGACTTCAGGTTTCATCTGAAATGAAGTCAGTTAAATTGGCTTGTTTCAAATAGAATTGGGAAGTCTGTGCCAGTGGAGGCTGGCATAGTCTTTAGGAAAATGAGCCTGGTTGCTTCTAAAAGAGAAAAAAGAAATCTTTGAAAGCCATGGAGACAGTGACTAATTGCAGTATAATCAACAGAAATAAGATTCAGGATTAAAAAGGGTAGTGGCCATTCCCTGTACTTATGCTGAAATAATTTTGCTATTTTCTAATTGTGCCCCAAATTGTTCTTGTGAGGTGGATACTTTAAAATTGATCTCCTCTGACTAAAAAGCAAGATCACTGGTGAAAAAAAAAAAAAAAAAACCCAAAACCGACATTAAAGGAAAAGTCTATGAATAGTCAAAGGCCAGAGTGACACAGATACCATCTGATGTCATCCGGTGAAGCTGAACCAGGATGTGCACATTTCAAAGCCTTAATCACAGTACGTGATGTCACTGAAATGCTATTAGGATAAAAATAGTGACACTGAATCTCCTGATTTTCCACAACATTCGCTTCAATAAGACGTTGGCTCTGTGACACAGCAGTGTCTTATGGCTCATGCAGGTATCTAGTGAGCAAGTTGGTTAATCGGGGGGACTGAATTTAGGAGCTCTCTAAAGAGAACTGTGCATTTCTCCCTTGCCCACTGAATTGCAGAAGCAAATTAAAAATCTTCAAACAGCAAGACTGGTGTTTGAAAGCAGGGCTGATTCTGATGTCTCTCTGGCTGGGCAGTGGGGGCTGAGGGAGCTGCTGAGATCTCGAGGCAGTGGCCTCCTGGAGAGTGCTGGTGCTGGGAGCTTGGAGAGTGTGGGCTTGGTGCCAGCTCCTCAGCCACCCTGTGAACCCTCAAGAAAGGACCCGTGGGGCAGGCAGTGCTGCTTGCAACCTCTTACAAGCCACTTGGAGTCTCCTGGTTTTCAGAAGAGAGAGACTTAAAGAATGAACAAAGCATTTTCTGGGTTCAGGTGAGAGTGGCTGGTTCAGTCTGAAATTCCTGAGCGATAAAGGTCATTATCAGACCATCCTAGGGTACTGCACAAAGACCAGGAAAGCAAATACTTTGACTTCTGCCACTAGTGTTCTTCAGACACTGCCTTGCCATGAAGCTGTTTTCTTCTCCCTCCTCTGCATTGTGTGAGTTGTTGTGTGAGACTGCAAAAAGTGCAGAGCATTTTTCCTTTCCTTTCACAGTGCCCTTTATCTGCCTTTTAAAAAATGTTTTTCAGGTCATGCCTTTCCTGGAAACTCTGTCTAATCTTCCCAATTATACAAAAAACCTTGGTTATGTTTCTGGTGTGCAAGGTGCTTTCTGGGTGCTCCTGAGTTGATCAGACTTTACCCTTTGCATCCCATCTTGCATTTAAGTTGCCTCTTTCTACTACTGAGATTGAAAGGGTTGCAACACAGGTTCAGAGGCTACCACTAGGCTGACAGATAAAATGGACCTGGCATGGCACAATCTGACTTGTGTCCATATGTTAACCACAAATTGCTGATTTAATGATTCACCTTACAGCAGCGGGAAGCCTCAGGTTCTTATTTCTTCCCAAGCACAAGGTACAGCCTTTTCAAATAGCACAGCTGCAGCAGCTGGAGGCACTAATACAGTTCAATGACTACAGAATGGCATTTTAAGGAAAGCTGAAAACTAGGAGGACTCAATTAATAACTATGGCATCTGAAGGGAGGTAGCCTCCTGCCTAGGTCAGGAACGGGTAGGGTGGTATAGTAAAAGTGTACTTAGACATGGCTTTTTCCTGAGACCCTTTGCTTTCTAGTTCATTGCTGGGAGCTGTAATACATCCATGGTGCATCTTTGCCTCACAGTGGTTTTCTCTGCTCCACACCTAAGTTTGTGTTACCCACTGCATCCCCAAAGCTGTGATTTACCAATAGCAGAATAGGGACTCTTCCAAATAAAGCAATAATTACTGTTATTGTAACTCTAACGTATAGGGTTTTGGGTTGGTTGGTTGGTTTGGTTTTTGTTTGCTTGTTTGTTTTCTGGTTTTTTTTCCTGCATATTTTTGACTTGGTTCCCTGTTACTAGTCATTAGCCATTCTGGGATCCTGGGAATCAAAGCAAGGGGTGATAAGCCATGTTAGCAGTCCTATATAGAACCTGAACTAAGTCCAGGAGATCTTGCTTGTTTTATAAGAGATCTTGCTTATTTTTTTAAAACCTGCATATCTGCCCTGGCGGAAAGCAGAGTCTGGATTAGCAGCTTCTGCTTTCACCCACTTTCCCCTGGTAACTTCACAAGCTGCAAGGAAAAGAACACCTCCTCCAAGGTCACTGGCTTGTGTCTGGGCTTGCAGGTACCGGCCACCAGATGACACTGTTACCCCTAAAAATTAACTAACAGCCGAGCAGGTGGTGAATTTACTCCTCAGAAAAGGGGATGAAGGAGCCTCCAGCGTGCTGGGTGGAAAATAGGGGCCTGAGCATCTTTAGGGGTCTGGTGCCTACTCCCTTGGAAGCTGTCAGTGAGCATGGTCTGTTAGAAAGACAAATTTTGTGGCTTATCTGCAGCAATTCACCACAGGTAAACAGCAGTCGTGTCTGTGCTTTGTATACATTAGTTTTCATTTATTTGCAGAAGAATCTGGACCAAAGGATAGGAAAGAGGACAATGTATTTCCAGGAAGTGCTGAGAGTTACAAATTGATCCCCCTATTCAAGTTTATCCATCCAAAGTCAATCCTGCTGACTCAAAAAGCAATTAGATAAGGAGTTTGATTTGCAAGCCACAATTTTTCAAGCCAAAAATGCCACCCGTATCACTTTGAACTGCTGAAAATGTCACTGTAATAAAAAGTTATTTTCCCTTAAAGTTTCTCTTTCTTTTTCTTTTTCTTTTTTTTCTTTTCAGTGTTTCTACAGCGAGCAGTGTGTCTCATCTGTTCCCTGTAGCAAACTCACACTCTTTCCCCATTAACGTTTGGGATGGAAAAGCCCAAAAGCCTCATGGTTCTCCTGTCTGACACACTCCCTTCTCTGCTGTGCTTCATCCTGCCCAGGAACAAATCACTTTGGAGCTGCATGACTATTCACAACTTCTTTTTTTTTCTCGTGGATTTCAGGTGGCCCCTGAGACGAAAGCAGTCATGAAGTGGTTGAGGTCAATCCCGTTTGTGCTCTCTGCCAGCCTCCATGGGGGTGAACTGGTTGTGACCTATCCTTATGACTATTCAAGGCATCCTATGGAAGAAAAGATGTTCTCCCCTACACCTGATGAGAAGGTAATTTTGGTTTTGAACGGTGAGCATATCAGTATGGTTTCCTTATGGGGAACTACAAAACCTTTTTCTTTTAACAAGTAACAAACGATTTATTTAGCTTGTATGGATGTTTGTATATGTACGCATGTATGTATGAAATGCGTAATAAATCATATGTTTATAGATATAATGCATGTATATATACACATATATAATATGATTTATACACTTATTTAATGTGCTTTAAAATACAGCATCAGTTACACACTGATCTGTAAAGATTTACCCATGTTTTGTTATGCCAAACACGACTTCACAAGGCACAGGTTAGGAAAAGCCAGGCTTTTACTATTTAAAGCATGAAGGCTATGATATTTTTACCTCTGATTTTCTGAAGAAAAACCTGGCCAGCAGTGTTATTTTCTGTTGAAATCTGTAGGAAAAAAAATGCTGGTTGCCATATGGTGGCAGCCTTGTAACATTTATTCCAGGTCAGATGAACAGGAATGTTTTTTCCACCTCTGTCCCTGGAAAGTTCCCCATTTGGGACTCACTGTAAATCTTCTGTATAATTTTTTGCCATCTTTCTTATTTCCCTCTGGTTTCCTCAATCTAGTATTCATTGCCGACATGCCCACTAGGAGAACAGCTAGTTTTTCAGCCTTCCAGCATATGTTAAATATGTCCCTGGCCTCTTAAGAAAAAGTGGTTCTTTATGTAACAAACAGCAGTTGAAAATAGTCAGAAGTTGGTCTTTGACTTGAAGCGTCCGTTACCTTTGAGAATATATCTTTGGGCTGGCTTCTTCTAAAGTCACAGTTCTCAACAGCACCTATTAAATAATTAAATCATTAAATAATTAAATAACTATAACTGTAAACATTTTCTATATAAATCCATTTTTTCTGAGCTGTATAATACCTGGCTACAAGTGTCTGATGGTGATTTGGCAGTAAAATAGACCAGGCCCTGCACAGTAAAAAGCCCATGTAAGAAATGTCTGGTGGGCGGTAATGAAAGCTACAGAAGCTCTTGGTGAGGACTAAGAGAAATCATAAACCTGGGCACTTATATCCCATCACCTGGGTGAGGGCTATCCCAATTTACACGTAGACGGTGGAGGAATAGTGGAGGAATATGGCCATGTGTGCCTTATCAAGCAGTTCACGTGGGATGGAAGGACATCAGTCCCTCCATTATCTCCAGTCAGGGACAGCATGTGAGTTTTGAGTAAAAAGATGCAGTCACACGTATGAAGTGCTCCATCCCAATGCAGTGCACAGCTGGGCAAGCCCTACTGGCATCCCTGGTCTGAGACAGCATGAAAGAGAGGACCTCACATGGGTGGCTGCTGCATAGTCGCTGGCTGCTAAGAATGGGAAGGTAGCTACAAACTTGGAAGTTTCAAACATATAGGGCAGGGCTGGGGATGTCCCCAGTTAACACCAATTTTTCAAATGAGTCAACATTTGAAAAACCTTAACAACACTACCTGTATCCCTTTAAATTTTGCCCGGAAAGTTATAAAAGCTGTACCTGTGAAGTGACCTGCATTTAAGTAATGTCATCTGCAGCTGCTGCTGTCAGGGAACCTGCATCCTGAAATATAGAAGCTTGTTTTAGCTGCCATACATTAGCCATAAGCCTTGTTCTGACTGCTGACCTGTTGAATTTGCCATGCAAGGGGAAATGAGGCAGGTTTGCACCCTTGGCTGCAGCCCAGGGTGAAATGCTGCAGTGCGGGTGATGGCCAGGAATTAAAAAGGCAAATTCTGTGAAGTATATTCAAACCAGGCTGCCCTGTTTGAAAATGCATACTCCCACCTCCCTGTGTCCCTCATGAGCACAAGGAACCTCTTGCCACCTGCTCCAAGACACAGAAGATTTTAAGCTTCTTTAGCCCGAGTCACAGCCTAGGCTGGTGCTTGCTGAGGCCACGTCCTTACACTCACATTCTTGCATGTGGTTCAGACCACCTAATCCAGAACTTTCCCATTCTTTGGCTTTTGTGGGGATGGATGTTTTTAGCAGGCTCTTGTTGCTTTGTGTTGCACAAGAAGTTGTGCTGATGCCTGTGCACATCAAGTCAAGTTCAATCCTGTGGGTGAACGGAAACACTCCCTTCCCTCCTCCTGAAAAAACCCAGCCTGTGACAGTCAGTGGGGTAAAAGTGCTGGTGGATGTAACAGCACTGACCTCATTTAGGTCAAATAAAGCATGGAACTTCCAAAGTCACAAGGATTCTTCTGTGTTTTTCCCTTTTTGTTCCACTGTATTATGCCTAAATGTCTAAGGTTTTTTGAAGTCCATGACTAGTCGTACGTCAGCTGCTATGTGATAAAAAACGTATTGCTATCTGAGCATATTTTAATGTTTTTTTTAAAAAGTTTATCTGTTTGGTTTTGGGTTTTTTTAAATCAAATTCACTTGATTTGGTATTTCTCACATTTTCTTCTCACTACCACCCATCTTCATTCTCTTGGACTAGTGGCCAGGCAAAAGCCTTATGCTTCTTGCTGTGAAACAAGAGAAGATAGACTTGGTCACTTGAAATAAAACATCTGCAGATGTCTTTGGGCAAGGTGAGGAACATACTCAGAAGTCACATAGACACCTTCTAAACTATTAGCAAACATCTTTCACAGCAGGTTCAGAACTGGGACCAAAATTTCTATAGAAATTAAAGATATTGGGCCTGTCCCCAGACAACTGACAGTAAAATTACATCTTTACATATCTAATTAACATCCATTTCTTTCCAGCAGAACTTTGAAGGAGACTTAACTGTCTGGGCTGAACAATACTTAGAGACATAGAAACTCAGGAGAGATGCAAAAGCATTTTATATTAAGACAGGATTTTCAGTGTCTGGACATCAGAAGTATTTTGGTAAATTGTCTTTGCAGTTACACAACACTTTCTTTCCATCTTTCCTTGGTCACATATCTGATCCCATAGTTGGCTCAGCTTTGTGATTATTAGAAACATTTATAAATATTATATCAAAGTTGAGTGCTTGGTCATTTGGGTCTTTATCCTTGGTGAGAAAATCAAGGATAAAGTTTTAGTATCACTTCTAAAAACAGGATTTTAGCCACCTAACTTCTTGCACATGTCTTAAGTAATATACAATGAAACTCATGATGCTGAGTCGTAAGATCAAGTAACATCCGATATTTGCTGTTATTTCAATCTTGAAATCTGAAATTATAGCTTTTCTAGATGAGGATCAAATAAACAAAAAGGAGAAGGGGAATTTCTGTACAAAGTTGGAATAAACACTGGAGAAAAATGGCAGGAACCTGATTCAAATAAATGGTTTCTGTAGATCACTGCTGCTTCTTCTGTCTTCACTACATCTACCTGTCACTTTTCCTTTCTGGATGGTGACTCCTCTGCTATTCATCAGTATCAACACTCTTAGGAAATCAGTGGTGACATCCACCATCATCACATCCCATCCTCTGCTTTTTAGGAATGTTTCTGCCCCACAAAGAAACAACTGTCATCGAGATCAAACTGGCAGGTTGTCCTGTGTGAGTGATAAGTGCAAAGCAAATTGACACTGTCTATTTTAAACAGCAGCAGCCAATGCAAAGATCTGGTTGGGCTGAGGATGGTGTAGGTATTTTTCAAAGGGTAAAAATAGTACAAGCTAAAATGTAATGGGGAGAGTTAATTTCAGCTTTGAAACCTGGGACTTGAAGTACAACCAAACAAGCCCTCTACTCCTGCCCCAGACGATAGGTTGAAGCCAAGTATCACAAAATTCACTGATATTCAATGTTATCTCTGGCTAAATATATTGGATTGCAGGGAGGGACCTTGGAGAAGGTGGCAAGTGAAAACTTCCTGGCAGAATGTCCTTGCATGGAGGTTCACCCCCTCCATCAGCCTCGAGGATGCAAGACGGCTCATCGTGTGGGCTCACAAGAGCACTAGTTACGAGCAGCATTGGCAGTGTTTACAGTTTGTAAAAGCAAATGTATTTCCAACCCTTTCGTTATAGATGTTTAAAATGCTGGCTAAAGCCTACGCAGATGCACATCCAGTCATCTCGGACCGATCTGAGCTTCGTTGTGGTGGAAATTTTGTAAAACGTGGAGGTATTATAAATGGTGCTGAGTGGTACAGCTTCACTGGAGGTAAAACCACTTTACCATCATATCAAGTGAGGTAAAACCTCTATATGACCTTTATGAGACGCAAGGGTTTGAAAGAAACATTTTTATTCATTTCAGTTTGCACTAGATCAGACCTCTGCAAAAAAGTAACTTGTAAGGGATTTAGTAGCAAAATGTACGTTGGTAACATATATATTCAGGTACCATGGGATGTATTCAGCCCTGATATGACCTAAGAAAAGTTACTAAGTTACTTCTTAAATTATTTATTGCACATAATATAATTCTAATTTTAAAATCTAAAATGTAGAAATAAATGCTTAATGCTACACTCTCATTTCTTAGTGGCATAAATTTGAATCCATCCTGCAGACTCTGCAAGTGCAGTTTAAATAAACTCTTTTCAGGAAAAAAACTACAACAGAGACAAACATCCCATTCATTTGTGCTTAGGTTGCTAATTTGATTTCCCCAATAATAGCATTTAGTTCTCTTCAGGATTCCTGAAATAGTGGCATGGATGAAATATCAGTGTTCATAAAATTTTGAGCAGTGCTTCAGTTGTGTTTTCAAATAGGACTCAGCTGTATCCCTAAATAATTATGTTGAAACTAGGCATTTAGAGAGCTTTGGGGCATGAGTGAGAATTAGGTTTAAATATCTTCGGCTTACATTCTTCTGAAAATTATATCCAATGTTTTTTGTACAGAAACAGTTTTGAACATACAAATGGCAAAAGGTCATCTCTTTGGTGGTGACCCTTGGCAATCACCTCTGATACAGCTGATTATCCAATTACTGTGATTAACCAATTCTTATCTCTCTATCGCTACTTCTTGGTCAGGTGAATAATAATTTTAAATGATGCTTTTTCGCCTGAAAGAATTGTCATTGCCATTAGTTAATTTGTAGTTGAAATTAGTTGTAGAATTCTGATTTTGTTGAATACTTTTTATATATTGGCCATGCACACTCTTTACGCTATATTAATCCACATCCACAAGGACTCATTTAGCTGACTGCAACAGCAAAGCACCAGTTAAGGGTTAAATGGCTTGTTTGTGATCTCTCCTTTTTCTTTTTAAACCTATAGGTATGGCAGATTTTAATTACCTTCACACAAATTGCTTTGAAATTACCGTGGAGGTAGGATGCGAAAAGTTTCCTTTGGAGGAAGAACTGTTTACAATCTGGCATGAAAACAGAGATGCCCTTCTGAATTACATGGAAATGGTATGGCTTTGCTTTTACAGACCTGCTTACAGTTTTTTTTCTTCATTCTTTGTCAATATTTGTTTCTTTACTGTTTCCCCAGTTGGTTGTGGAGATGGCACCAAATCAACCATCACATTCCACAAGGGGCCTCGGTGCCTCGGTTTGTCTAGCAGGACACATAGATAATATTTTTCCTATATTGCAGGAAGGATGGAGATTGAGGACTCTAAGGCATTGAAAACAGTGAAAAAGGGATTGTCTGTAAATACTTTGTGCAACGTTATAAATCGACTGTCCAAAATTCAATGCTAGAGAAAACCTGCATATTCAGAAAAATGTGGATCACAGACTCATAGAATCATGTAGGTTGAAGAAGACTTTTGAGATGAACCTTACTCTTGAAGAATAAACCAACAAGATTCGCTCTCCAGAGAGCTTCTTGGAACTTTTTCCTTTCCGTATTCCATGTTTGTGGCCCAAACCCTACTGCACAGCAGCAGGAGATTGAGATTCAGCTGAAATAGGGAGGTTCTAAGTATCTTGCTAGAAATTAGCTTCCACACTTTTCAGCTTGATTTCTTGCTCAAAGTAGTTAAAAAACTTCTGAAGCCTGACCTTCTAAAGGAACAACTGTACGTCTGTGAGCATTAAACCATGCCATTTAAAAGTCATTTTTAATAATAAGTCTAAGCTCAACAAAAACAAATACCTCCCTGACAATAAGTAAGTGAACACAGAAACAGAAGTTGCTCATCTTTCTCTTAGCCATTAGTAGATTAGCTTTCTGTCATGCCTTATTTTGATAGAGTACACAGTAATTTAAAATTGTTAGGAGTGTTTTTATGGCCTTTCTAAGCAACCTCTTGCTACTTGTGGTAAGTATTATCATTCAATAAAGTCTACAGTACAGACCACCAAACTCATTTCATTTTACAGCTGTCTGATGAAAATGAGTTTTAGTGAATCCAAATGGAGCTGGGTTAAATCCATATATATTGCAGTTGAAGTCTTCAAGATGTAAAGATTTTTATAGTGTGAGATACTGTAGAAGTCTGTGCTGGAAAAGCTTTTTGAGTAAATGCAGGACAGTAAGCAAAACAACTTTGTAGATAAGGATGACTGAATTATTCCCGATAAGGATTAAGTCTGCCATAACCAATTCAAACTTTTCTTATTCTGATATATACCAGGCTGTTTGGTGTGTGTACAAATCTACTTGGCTTAACACGCAGAAATAGAATTCATTTTCATAAATGCTGATCCCTTCTCCCCATCAGAATTGGTATCAAAACACTCTTGCAAACTTATGCGGCACAGACTTAAGGCAAAACCAAAACCAGTATACTTACTAGAGCAAAACAAATCAACATTGTAAAAGATATTTCAATTTTGACATTTTTATCCCATCATGTTGTAATTGCAAAATTATTACTGAAGTTGGATGAGGTCATACTACTTTGAGTATGTCTACACTGTAAATTAAATTTGGGTCTTAGATGACTCTTCTGACCAGATTTACCCACTATCCATATGATAAATCCTAAGTCCATGCTGAAAAGCAAATTGCAGTGCTTCATCATAATAGTTCTTAAGGGACAGTTTTCAAGTCCTTATACTGAGGACTGGGTTCCTAAACCTTGCAGTGAATAGCTCCACTCAGTATGGAACAGCTATTTAACAGGAGTAGTTACACCACAGCCTCACCTTAAATAAAAAACTACTGTCACCAGACTAGACTAGACTTTTTATTAAGAATTGTTGTAAAGTTGGGTATTTTCATGTTTATTTTTAACATCTCTATATTCCAACAGAAAAGCAAATGTATTTTTTCCATTGGTTTGATGCTTTGTTCTTTATTTCTATTCTTTTGTGACAAAGGATAATGGGGAGAGAAAAATGAGAGGAAGAGAAAGAAGGGTGAAGGGAAGTCAAGTAAAGAACAGATCAAGCTAATCATAGGAGTTTAGGGGAAAAACTGAAATGGCATTTTTCATTCAAAATGGTCGTATAGAATTGTCAATAGAAAATGTTTTCATTTCAGAATCTTGCAAAAAAGAACCTTAAGAGATTTAATGTTTAAATCCTTGGATTTTTTCCTGATTTTTTTTATTGAACTTCAAATATAGTGAGCTGTTTGTGTATCTACTTGTATGACACAGAGTTCATATCGCTCTTTAGTTTGTCACCAAGCATGTTTCTCATCAGCTCAAGCAGCTGGGTTCTGTGCTTGTAGAGAAGGGAAAAGGGATATTATATACACTCCTATCATGACATTCTGACATGCAGTGAAGTGCAGGGAGCAGAGTAATGATGAGTCCCATGCAGCTAAAGAATTCCCTCACTTATTCCTATTTGCTGATATTGAATATGAATATTAACAAATTATTAATTTTATTTAATATCACGTACTGATTAATGTGCATCAGTGTATTTGAGAATTATTAACAAATATTGTGTTAAAGATTGTGTATTAAGTAATACTAATATAGAAGTATGTATTGTATTTTATTCTTATGCTTCTGCTCTACTTTAAATTAGTAATAGTGTGTCTGTCACAAGACAGTTGTTCAGTTGTGGTTCTTTATCTCTAAATGGCTTTGGACCCTTTTAGGTGTGGTGAAAGAAAATGAAAACTATGTATTTCAACTAATACTGAAGACCTGGTTTATTGATATAGCCTGCATGAATGGATTCTACTGCCAGGATGGCAGGGTATTGTTTGATAGGTGGTACTGTCTGAAAGATAATAATTCTGCTTGATTCTGATTTATTTCACACATCCTTTAGTGCTGCACTTTGAGTAGATTAAAGGGCCATTAAATTCACATTGCTTTAGCATTAACTTCACTCTTAACACCAGCAATGCCTTCTCATTGTTTAGATTGCTTTTTAAAGCCTTATCTTTTCATTTCTTTTTGGTTCTGGGTCTAGGGCAGATATTCAGAAACAGTCTTTAAATACCAGGTCAGATCATGAGGTGCCAGTGATCTGTGCAGAGAAGGGACGCTCAATGCAGAGCCACATACCTAGCCCAAAAAAGCTTTTGGTCAGTTATCCCTTTCCCTCAGCCCCCTTGGAGGTCCCAAAACAGAGAATGTAATTTGAAGGGACATTAGTGTCCAAGAGCCTGTATAATGGGTTGAACGTCTTGAAAGTTACTTCCTCTCTACCGAGGTTTCCTTGTAGAAGATGAGGAGGTGGTACTGTAATTAATGACTCCCATCTAACCTTGCTTTGCTTTGCCAGGTTCATCGGGGGATAAAAGGAATTGTGTCTGATAAGTTTGGCAACCCAATAAAAAATGCCCGCATTTCAGTCAGGGGCATCCAGCATGATGTCACCACAGGTAATATTTTTAGTTTCAGCTTTTTCCTGGGGCAGGGTGAAAGCACTGAGAGCTTAATCTGTGAAAGTCTTGTTGTATTTGATAGAAATGGCACCTTAATGGAGAATTGAAGGCTCAGCTGTGGGTTTGTTTCTAGAATAGTAGGAGTGAAGACACTTCTGTTGAGTCTGTTGTGTCTCTGGGATGATGCAGTCCTTGCTGCTAAAAAACTTTCACCTGGAACTGTCTGCTGTCCATCAAGTTCAGAAATCCACCTTTATGATTCATGTTTGGGGGAATATGACAATAGCCCGGCTGAGGGGCTCTAACTCAGCATGTGGATGCACAGAGCCCTAATAGAATAAGTTAGTTGAAATATTGTGAGAATGAGGTGTAGAGTAGGAGCTACGCTGATTTTAACAACTGGAATAACTGCAGCGAATGAAGGGCAGGCAACATTTTTTGTTCATTTAGAAAATCATAAATATATGCTATTTTTGGACAATAGTTATATCAAATGCAAAAAACTAGAACCTTGAATTATGTTAACTTTATACCTGTCGCCAGCTGGTAAACATGTATTGAGGCATATGCAACTGTTAATTTTCACAGTCATAAAGTTCTAAGCTTTTAGGCTCTCACTGAAATCAATGCTCTCATTTTATTATTGATTTCAGTGAGAACAGGGTAGGCCATAGGAGTGCAAAATAGAAGACATGAATGGTAACATTTTTCTCTAATGATAGTTGTTGAATCAATTCAGAAAGCCAGAACGGTTTATAATGTAGTGGATGCTTTCCAGCTTTCAAAAAAACTAACATTAGGGGGGATACAATAGTGGAGATGATGCAGATTCTTGAGGCTGGTGGGAGACTCTGGCATGAATTAGGGTCTTTTTCAAACTTCTTCCCAGACAATGGCTTTCCATTGGCAGTGGACATTTAAAGAACTAAGAATTAAATAAAATATGTGTTTACATTGATGGAAAAAGGAGTATTTGTTCTTGAGTTAGGTGGGGCTAAGAATGTCATGTGATTAAAATGTCTTTTAATTTCAGTGTTAAAAATGACTGAGGAATTCCCTGAGAAAATATGATTAATGCAATATTTACTGAGTTGAGAAACTTACCGCTCAAAATAAAGGGAATATAAAATGAAGAATAAATATTCTGTTTTAAAACTCCCTGCTTTTGCCTGCAGGCTCTAACCTTCAGCTGGAGGAAATTTACACCCGTTTTACACTAATGGCAATTTATACCAGCTGCAGCTCTGACTCCATAGTCTTATATGCTATAATGTCTGCAAAGTAATTGAATGTAATATAATAAAAGCAGGGATTTCTTAGCTCCTTAGACATGAAATATATATATGTATATAGAGAGAGCAGCCTGGATTCTGCTTTCACTTTCTTAAGTTTCACATAGTTTTAAATTCATTTGATTTCTTTGGCGTTATTCCTTGTACCCTTGGGAAAGCAGCCTGAAGGAAAGCTTCCCTTCCCTGCGATGCAGGCACAGCAGTTACTAACACTTTGTAGGGGAATTTTACTCTATTAGCTCCCAAAGGTCAGATTTTCACAGGTGGAGTCTCTTTTTGTCTTCAAGTGTTTGCATCTGAACTTTTTTCAAAATCTGAATCAAAATCTGAGATCCTTTCGAAGCCTACCCCCTAAATACTTGTGCTGTCTGTGCATGCACGTGTATACATGCATGTATACTATAAAGGGTGCCAGACTATAAACTAAACTCAGTTTTTGTGCGCCTTTACCTTTCCTAAGCTGCTGATGGAGACTACTGGCGACTCCTGCCTCCGGGGACGTACATAATCAGTGCCCAAGCAGTGGGATACAGCAGGGTGATGAAGAGGGTCACCCTTCCTGCCAAGATGAAACAGGCCGGGCGAGTCGACTTTGTCTTGCGACCTGTTGAGGCTTGGCCCAACAAGCTCCTCCGCCGGTCAATGGAAGACATGTATGACCCATATGACCCATTGGAACTTTTTGACCCTCACGCCCAACATGGGCAGCCCGAGGCTCGTGGGGCGTCACCACCAGGCAGGGAGAAGCCTTGGTGGTGGTCTTACTTCAGCTCTCTAGACCTGCACAAACCTCTGTGGCTGCTCAAGCAGCGCTGAAGGGCGTCATGGTGCTCCTCTCATCTGGCTCTGCTGTCCTTCCACCCAGCTCCAGATGCCTTCACTGCTCTTGGCAATATTTAAATCTGTTTCATTTGAAAATACAATGTTAATTGCAGCACACTTACTTCTTTTGTTTTCTCTTCACACAAAACTGAGTATGTTCAAGTGGTTTTATATATTAAAAACAATGGTGCACACCCATTCAAAGTCCAGGTTTTATGTAGTTTTTTTCTTGGTAATGCTCTGTACTTCTGCCCATGTAGTTAATCATCACATTAATTATTTATTAGGTTCTAAGTACCTGCAGGAAAATATTCCTGATCCTTTAATGCATTTTTGTACGTCTTAATACATTAATGACTATATACTAAAAAAAAAAACTTTCAGAAACATTCAGAAAATTCTTTTCTTTCCTCTTTTTGCATTACTTTAGCATAATAAGTTCAGTGCATTCACTCTCCTAACACAACTCACATGGAACTTTTAAAATTCATTATGTGATACAAGCATTGATGTCAGACAGAAAAATAAAATCATTAGGAATTTGGAAATAAATCCTCATCTGAATAAGTAACATGTTCGGTAGGATGAGCTGGCATCAGTGAGGATTATTAAATAATATTATATTTTTCCAACTACAGTTTCAGAAGTTATCTTTGAGGACATATGTATTAAAAGAGTTAGATCCTTACAGCTTCCCTCCTTTGAAATCTCTTGTACCATGGAGCTGGGTCATCAAATCAAGTAAAATGTTTGGAAAGTAAACTCTATTCCAATGAGTCATAATATCTAATCTTTATGCTATTTAAATATTCATAGAGTTTGAGGGATTTTAATCTGTTAAGCAAATAGATTTTTAATCTATTTCAGTGAAATAGTGAAAAATACTTTTACTGCTGGAAACATGCACATCCTATGGTGTAGAAAATTACACAAGATAATTCCTGAGGAATTTAGGTTAAAATGTGACGTATTGCATGAAGGTGTTAACATCACGCACTGTTTTGAGTCCATGTGCTTGTTAATGGAATTTGTAGACATTAAAAAAAAATGAACTTTTTCCAAGATAGTAGGGTAAATCTAGGTGAAGAGCAGTCTTGTCAGATTCTGTCCTCTCTCAGGCATCAGATAAAAAGTGGTTTTCTGGGAGGATTAAAAAAAATGAAACACGTAGGTCCACGCTTCCTTTTGGCTTCAACTGGTTAATGAAGTCTATATACTCAGAATATATTGTCATCTAAATGCTGTGGTGTGTGAATAGGGTGATTCTTTGGAGCTGGTATGTTTATTGCAGAAGCTGTTTTACCCATCTAGATTGCCCTCTGATTTCTAAAAACTTTTTTGCTCATCTTAGGTAAAGAAGACCACATTGCATGTGCACATATCTCATACTGTAATTGTCTGAGAAGACCCAAGAGATGAATGATCTTAATTCTGCAACCAGATGCTGCACATGCCTAAGTACCTTATTCCCAATTGTAATCTGATTGAAGTTAGGCGTCTGTTATTCATGTGTTTGAATGGCTGCAGGACTGGAGACTTTGTAAAATGAAAGAAAACAGTTCCATAGAATTAACAAAAAGTAATTATATGGGAATGAATGTACTGCATGCACATGGGTAAGCGTTCCTTCCCCAGGCTTTCCAAGTTAAAGAAACCCTGAATCCTAAATTTTCCGAAGTGAGCAATAGATGTATTTCCAAACTTTGTTTCCAGTAATAGATATTATTTACTGTTTTCTATGGTCATTTTTTTGAAGCCACCATCCTGTGAAAACAGTGGTAAAGCTAACAAAATCAGAACAATATGCAAAATTGTTAGCTGTTAACTGCTCTTTTTATGCACATAATATCTTGTACAATTCGAAAGATGCTTTCTCTAAGTATTTCCTAGATTCTCACTGGAAGGAAAGGAGGAAGGGAGGAAGGGAGGAAGGAAGGGAGGAAAGAAGGAAGGGACATAGCGAGGGTGGGAGGCAGGAAGGAAGGAAGGATGGAAAGAAGGAAGGAAGAAAGGGAGAGAAGGAGGGAGGGAGGGAGGAGTTGGTTAAAAATGGCCAAATAACAATACAACTACAATTAGTATCACCTTTCCATTCTTATTTGAGATTAGTATAGAATCAGTTGTACATTTATCTGGGAGAGAATGCATTGAATTTGTATCCTCAACTGTATTACATAAATCTTCTTCAATATCTATTTCAATCAAGAAATGTGAGTTTAGTATCAGAAAGTTTTGTTAAAAAAACAAACAAAAAGAATTCGACACAAAACAAACCCAACCCACAACTAAAAATATGGTTAAAAGGATTGTAAGTGGTGGTGAAATTTAAGCAACTGTAGACAGCTCAGTAATTAATGAACAAAAATGAACACAGTGATCAGCTCCCTCATGCACCTTTCTGGAAGATACTCATGTGATGGGTTTAATGGAATATAAAGTTAGGAGCATATTAAATATTTTCTGAATAGATAGAGGGATTGGAATGCTCAAATATAAAGACACAAGTGAAAACCTACCAAAGTTCCCTGTAAGTCTCCATTGTGCCTAAACCATGCCTTACAGATTGGACTTGGCCTTTTTCCAGTGCTACTTTGGAGCGTGACAGGTTCAGCAGCCAGACGGTGCTGTCAGGAATTATAGTGTGTGTTCATGAGGCTCCTTCTCCTTTTAAGTCAGAGTCTACATAATTTTTTTCAATTACCTTCCAACCACATATTGAACAGTATTGACGTATGTTTTTGTAACATCCTCCTTAATAATTAATTTCCTAGTCTCCATGTTCATTTCAAAGGGGATCTTCTCTACCATGGAGCCAACTTTTTCCACGCAAAGCAATCACATTAATAAATGTTCTGACCTGCCAACTGTCCATACCTCATTCCTCTGCCAGCAATGAATCTTCCCAACAAGTCAAAGCATGCAAATCTAACTAACATTACAAGCATAAAGAACGAAGAGAAAGCTCTGCTTATTGTCATATGTAAAATTTCTTCTACCTTCATATTGCAGAAAAAATTCCAAAACATGTACAAAAAGTATCAGGAGATAAATTACAAATTGTATGCATGCATTATACCAAAGAAGCTTTAGATCTCTTTGTTCCATTCACAAAAACCTTTTTAGATCAAAAATAACAATAATAAACAAAGGCAGAAAAGTTTGCAGCTGTTGTCATCTTTGTCTCCTGTAACAAAACAATGTTCCAGTCTTGGGCCACCCACATATAGGAAGGAGCATCTTTATTTTCCTTAACATAGAAGGAAAAAGTGTCTTAAGCTAATGGCCTGAAAACAAAACTTTAAGTGTCAAAATCAGTGACTAATAGAAGCTCTTCCTGCGATCATTTTTCATAGTGCTTATACAGTTCTCCTTTTCATGCCTCAGTTTAGCAGCTAAAAGGAAGCACTCCAAAACAATATTACAGTCTGTTTTGAAGTCCTGCGAACCAGCTGTCGAGCAGAGTTTGCCAAGCCACTGCCATTTCTTTGTGTCCGTCACTCTAGTATTGCACTGCAATTCAAAAACAAGCCAGAGATGTCCTTAGCCATTACGAAAGCAGCCATCAAAATCAGAAAAGACTGTATGTCTCTGTGATGATGCCTGTAGACAGACTGGAAGATCTCTGTGATGGGTGGGCATCCCCCCTGCAGCAGTGAAGCACTGAGGATTCAGCCTTCAGGACATGAGGAACAACAGGGAATGGAGCCCTTCGGGTGGCTCAGACAGAAATGTGAGCCGAAGCTGATATACCTTTTTACAAAGCTCCTGTCAGAGGTAGTCTCACGCTGTCTTCCTTCACTGTGTAAGATCTGTCTTTTGAAGCCACCACAATGTAAAAGGAGTGGATGGGGAGGTTGTAGTATACTTCCCCTGCTGTCTTTGTCTTCATGGCATATCAGAGGAGAGATCCTGTTTGACGTTTGTCTTTTCTGACATCGTGTAGTCTCAAGTCGTGCTGCCAAAGGGCTTCACATCGGCTTCCTTGATGGGGCAGCTGGACATCAGCAAGGAGGTGTGCTGCTTCCAGCCACCCATCATGTACAGGGGGACACCAGAAGAAGGGCTTCTCTGTAGGGGCTTTTTCGTGGCCATGTAATTTCTGGCCCAAGGTCCGCTTAAATGAGTGTGTGAGGAATGGGGGATTTCCTCCCAGTTTGGCAGCTCCTCCTGGCTCCCAGAGGCCACCAGTGTCACATTGGTGCAGCACTAGTGTCGATGTCACCATGGTGGGATAAGGGAAGAGGCTTAGCATCTCTGCAGTACACCATCAATAAACATTTCATTATAAAGCCAGGACTGACCCAGATTATGTTATGTTTTGAGAAAGATCTTTCTAATTTATATTTCTTCCCTTTTAGGAACTGTGATCTAGCGTGTGAAAAACAGTCTTGTTCTTCTTTTCTATCTCGTTAGTAATTGTTATTTTGAATGATCCGATAAAAGTATTAAATTTCAGTATTAAATTTCTTTGACTGTTTTAAAGAAAGTTTTTTTCCTGCTATCATGCAAAAGCTGTTAATTTCTCATTAAAATTTCACTGAGCAACCTCAGACTATTCAATGCAATACATGCTATGTAATATATGTTGGGTACCACCACTTATCCCACAGCTACACGTATAAAAATACCAGCAGTGTTTCAATAATTAGAAATTAAACCTTGAACAGCTCAAAGGGTAAATTTACAAGAAACTTAAAGAACATAACTGTAGCTTTGGCACAGAAATTCAGTAAGTAAAGGCTACACAGCTTTGAAGGTTTTGTGTTTCTTAACTTGCAGCCAGCGATGTGCCATAGGTGTTTGAGCTTTGCTGCTGGGCACACAGAGCAGTGCTTGCTCAGTGAAAAACCTAAAGGATTTTTTTTAAGATTATGCATGGAGGTGATGATAGAGTGAGGATTGTGTCTTATGGCTTCTTGGTTTCTTCAACCCCATGGAAACCAATGGCAGTTCTTCTAGCAGGTATTTGCATTAACTTTTGCTTGGCTGTCAGTGACCAGTAGGCTAGCTGAAACAGCCCTGTGCTTATTCTTCATTCAGGTACATCCATAGCTTACTCATGGAGCATGTTACTCCTGCTCTCCTTAGCTGCACAGTTGTGCTAGTTTAGGTGCAACAGCAGTGATCCATTTTAAAATGAGAATTTGTATTAAAGCTACACGTGTAACAGCTAACGCAGATGATAGCAATAATATATGATTAACGATGAGTAGACTGGTGAAACCCATGTAAGTTAGATTAATAAAAAATGACTTCAGAATTTACTGCTTTATTCATCCTTAAAAGGAATAAAGATAACATTTGTCATCAGAAAATAAAGTTTCATAGATAAAAATCACAGACAAGTATGCAGCAATATATTGTAGAAAGCAATGTACCACTAGCTAAAAAAAAATAAGACAGCATAGCTCTTACACTGGCATTAAGTAGCATTTTATGTCTGTAATACTGTTTCAGCTAAATATATATTTCAACCACATAATCTAGTATTCAAATGAACATTATTAAGTCATACCTTGGATTTCTCAGTCAACCTTAATGTCAGTCACAAATGTAGCTATAAAATAGTCCATAAATCTACTAAAAAATCAAACTGACAAGCAAAAATCTTTACCCTATAGAAAGAGTAAATCTCTGGGAGATAGATGATGTACATGTACAAAGAAAGCAATACAGGCAACATATTTTATACACCAATATAATCCAGGGAAAAGGTGAACTCTGAAAGCAATAACTTCTGTATTGGAGGACTGGGTGATATGACTGCTACTCAGCTTTGGAGAATACTTTATCTCCTCTGCAGTCCAGAGAAAGTGATACCCAGTCTAATCATAAATATGCTACAAACTTCAAGGAGAAATGAACAAACTGAACTGCACAGGAGTTAGTATGAAGTAAATCCTTCTACTGGTAAGAATTATCAGACATGGATAAGGCTGGTTTTACAATCCTTTCTGATCAGCCAGTTCAGGAAAAAAGGTAAATATTTCTTTCAAAAACCAAACTGGCACAGAGTTGTTATCCAGGCTGGCTCATTTTGACGATATGATGACAGCAGGTGATCAGTAGACCTTAGTAAGTAGAAACTTACTTAAAAAACTGAATGCAGGTCAATCTGTCTCTAGCAAATAAATCACTGCAGTCTGTTGAATCACTAAGAATACGTTTTCCTATTTGTATAGAGGACGTGTCAAAACCCATTTCTGACCAGGAGGCCATTTTATTTTAGGCATAGTAATTGAACAAATCCAAATTTTAAAATCTTAGAACGCTCAGCTACTTCAATCTGTGTACCAAAAATATGCAGGTTACTTTGCCTCTGATGTTAATAATGCTCACTTAAATGTCTACTTGTTGGCTTGCCCAAAAGCATCAGTCTTGGCATGCTCAGGGGTACGGCTCCTATTTCAGCATCTGCTGGGAATCACAAATTGGATTTTCCTCTAACTCCCCTGAAAGGCTTGGTCCAGTCAGCACTCATGTTGCTCATCTGAAAACTCCAGTGGCTGTGTCAACTTGCATTGAAAATCCAGCTACAAAAGGCAGAGCCCCATCTCCAATAACCCAACATGTACAGTATAGCTTCTATGTGTTCAGTTAATGAAAAGTGCTGTGGTCACATATTTCCCTCTAACTGGATCATTTTCTGATCACTAAGCCATTCTGGGTAATTTATTTAATACTTCTTACACTTTTTGTATAAATATGTTTTCAATTAAAAAAGACAAAAAGATAGAACATTGTATCATGGATATTCTCTCTGTTCTCAGGAAGCTCCTGACACTAATTATTAAAGTGTGTTGAATACACTTGCCAGACTGGACACGTGAAGAGATGGACTACCTGTGGAGGGCTTCGTCTCACTAGACTTTAACATAAATATATGCCACCAAGATAATAGCTCCAGTTTATAGCTAACACAGGAAATTAGGCACTTTCATTATTCATCTAAACTAGAAGTCTGCTTCATGCCTGCTTTGAAATAGGATGGATTGTCCCAAAATTGCGTGTATTACTCTCCATTGGCTATGAGATAACTACCTTAGATGCAAACATTTTCATATCAACTCTAGTTGGATCCCAGGTGGGGAATAAAGACATTTTATAACATATGGGCTATTTTTGCCACAATTCTTGCATATACAGAAGCAGGTGTACGGGTTACTGGAGAACTGGAGAACTGGACAAAAGTAAGAAATCTGTAATCTTCAAGTACCTGAGGGTTAGGTGATACTTGAGGATCTCATCTTTTAAAGGATACTGGCAAAAGCTACCAAGAACCATTTCATGTCTTTTTTATATCATTATCATGTAGAGATATATGTTTATTCATTGATGGGAAGAAACAGCAACATGATACACTACATTCATTCCTCTGAAAGACCACTCTGCCTAGGGATTTCTCAGAAACTCTCTGCTTGGGAAAGGAGCACAGTAGTGGATAGTGGTGGAAATCTTAAATTGTCATCTTACATAAAGGAATACAGTTCTGATGTATGAAAACTAGTATCTCCTTTAAAATAACCCCTTAATATATTATATAGTTGTGGAAGTCTTCATGAGTTATTTAATGGCAATCATTATGTTAAACTCTTGTCAAGTGCTTTGCTTCAATTCAACTCTAAGGCAGTGATTTTCATAGTTTTCAGACATTTTACTACTTTTAGCTTTATTAAAATGATAGATGTTGTAGTTTACTACCTAAATAAAGCTAAGCTTCACTCCTGAGACTATGAACAACTTTCAGAAACTGTGATGCAGAAATCCCTCTGGTGGGAACTGGCCACTTGCCCCTCATTGAATGTAAGTTTGAATGCTTTCTTGAGTGGGAATGGACTATTGGATTTTGGCAAAGGCCAGACATGGAGCAGATACAGGCCCCCAGACTGTGGGAAAGTTTTTCAGCTACACTAGCCTGTGTGATACCTTTAAGTCTTACATTTATTTAGGGACACACCTTGGGGTAGAGTAAGGGTCAAGGACTCTTCCGCTTTTCCCCTGCTGCTGTTAGTATCCATTCAGCTCCTGTTCTGCTGCAAAAGGGAGAAACCTGTGGCACATCAAAAAGTGAGGGGGGAAAGAGCTAGCTCAATGCAGCTATGGGTAGAAAATTTCCAGTGCCCACATGTACTTGGCTTAAAGGTAACTTTAAGCTTAAGGTAACTTTAAGCTTACGGTAACTTAGGCTTAAGGTAACTTGGGTAACTTATCACTACTCAACATAGTAATGTGCAGTATAGCTATACATTAAATGCATCCTCCACCCTTAATGATGACTGAAAATCTATGTGAACAGGGAGGTAAATGCAGAGATTTGAAGCTGGCATAAAACAAGACATTTTCTTCTATTTAGCCCATGTTAAAAATGCAAAAAGGGTGGTGCAGGCATGCTCCTGGCAGTTTGGTTTATAAAAATAAATGTTGTGGCTAAGTGGGTGGGAAACACAATGAGGAGCTGAAGACCAAATGGGAAATGTCTCCTTGTTGAGGAATGCTTTTGCAATCTTGATTTTCTGTGTTTAAAGTCAACTTTGCAGTGCGCAGACTAAGAGAAGAGACCACACAACCCTTTGGGGCATATGGGAGCAGTCATTATGAGGACTCAGAAGTATTTGCTAAAATGCCCTAATAATCAAATAAAGTAGCTAAGCTGCCTTATCTTGATGAGGAATAGATTGCTTTCCTATGCCAATTACAGAAACAATGCTGAACATTTTTTTTTTCCTCTTATCTTTTAGATTCAAATTCTTCCATCCTTCATCACCTCATGTAATTCATTCCTCTGTAGACAATTGCACACAGCTAAACTCTGAAATAATAAAAAATACTGTACACACTTCCCTGGAGCTTTTCAGGTGTCTGACTGGCGGCATCAACATTGACCTTGGAGTGGTTTAGGTCTTATTTCCTTAGACAATGGTGGGGAGACTGGGATATCTACCATGGCTCGATGTTGTCGGATGTATTGCACAAGCAAAGGCAGCCAAACGTGAATGTTCTTGGCTTAACTAGCAATGTCAGCAGCAATAAGCCAGCAGAGCTTCTGGTAAAGCATTCTGGTGAAAAAACACCTTTCAGAAGCAACTGTGCCCCACCATAACTATACAGGTAGCACTGATTCACCTTGCCATTAAAAGTGACATAGTTGTAAATATGAAGTCTGGTTCAAAGGAGATTTCCTTTTAAATTGCCATATTCTTTAATGACTACAAAATTACTCCCAGATTAGCATGCGCAAAGCAAATATGGGGGAAGCAGAAAGATATAACAGCACAGAGGACCAGTGGTGAGTACACACAACTCTGTGAGCACAGGAACCAAGGATGTCTGATGTCCTATTAATTTGTGTCTCAAGATAGAATTCCCAAGAAGACCCCCCGATGTCCAATCAGGGCTAAACTCACTGTAAAGTCTCCGTCTTAGTGGGAGCCTTAGCAGATTTTCTTTCTTTTGAGATCCTTCTCCTTCTCTCAAATTTTGATTTAAGTCAGTGGAGAGTAGGGATAATTGCAAGCACACACACACCCACACACCCCCATAAGTTTATCAAGGTCTTTTCCTGCAGAACACAGCCTAATACACTTGCAATGCAAACACATCTGCCCCAAACCAATACCATTCCCTCCTGGGTGCAAGGGTGCTCCATTGCTGGGAATCTAGCCGTATCCACGTGCTTTAAACTGCCTTGCGAGTGATACAAATAAAAAGCCAGAATGAGCTCCTTCACTTTACAAGCAGTGATAAATGCAGTAGAAGCCACTTAATTAGTCTATGATAAATTGCATGTCCAATTAATTGTGATGATTGCCTAAGGGGCAAAAACCAACTCGAGGCAGTCTGATGACTCCAAAGAACAGACTAATGGCACACTTTAGTGAGGGTTGAAGAGTCTCTTCCTGTGCCCTTCCTTCAGTTGTCGGTAGCTGAATCACAACAGTTAGTTGCCAGGGATGTATTTGCTTGCACCAGCTTTGCCCCAATTTGACCTTTTCTTCATTTTATGCTGGTTAAATGAATCAATATTATCTTAATACAGTGTTTCCTTTCGTCCTCCCAGTAGCAGTGCGTGGTTATACTGTGGACTTAAAACACAATTAATGAAATATTAAATGAGTGCAATGGGCTTCCTTATCCCTCAGAGTTTCAGGTGGGAATTGGGAGGAAACACATTAAAGGTAAAGGAGTTACCTGAATGTTAAATCAGCTAGGTCTGAAAGCCGTGGTTCATAAATTTATGTACAGAGCCTGTGAAGCATGGCCTTTGCAAGCAGGGTTGTACCAGTTTGAACAAAAAGGTGGTTTTAAAATTATTCTGTTAAACCAGTGACAAGGACCATGTAGACATTGCTCTTTCAGTTTTAAAACAGTAAACGACTTCACAGGGCAGAGTCAGGTCCCAAATGTGCCATCTGCCTGTTTGCGGTTTGTTTACTTTATACATGATTGAGCTTAGAATTCATCTTGGTTCCTTTTACATAATGATGTTATGATAACCACATAATTAATGTTTTTAGTGTTTAGCAGATAAATTAGATGCAAAAAGAGAGAGAGAAATAGATGACGTTTAAATAGAAATGCTTCTAAAAGTCCCAGTAGAAGCCAAGTTTTATTTTAAAATATTTAGCCTATAATTTAACATATATAATGATTAGTATTAGCTCCCAATTATAATGAAGTGGGTTCACAAACTCCTGGGATGTTATTGAGTGGGTGAAACAAATCCTTGTGTCTATTTTTTTCCTCACACACTATTTTTTCCTCCCAAATATTCCTTTCCAAAAATTCACATAATTTCAGCAGAAAGGAGATACGAAGTTACACATGATAGGCAAAAATATTTCACTTTATTTGGGGTGCAGCTGAAGGATCTCCTGGAAATCTCATTAAAAGTGTGTTCTTGAAAATATCTCCATTTTTTTCAGATCTTCTACTCCTGCAGGCATCTGAATGCTTATACTCTTGCCTCTTCTTATTTCTTATACAAATGTGGAGTTTATACTCTTGCCCCTTCTTATTTGGAAAGTTAACCTCTCTGCAAATGCAACTAGAGGTTGAGCAGAAACATATGGAGAAAATACGTGTTGCTCCTCTGGTTCCATGAAAAATTATGAAGTGGAGGTGAAGAATGTGAGCTCAGTGGGGGAAGAGGAGGTCAATGAGAAATTTGTCCCTGTTTCAAATATTTTCCCATCATAGCCTAGATTGGGCAATGTTCTTCCCAGGTCAGGATCATAGAAATGTGTCTCCAGTGATTTGACTTCAGCCTCTCTCGGGGTGGATTTCTGTCAGGAATTCTCGTAGTTCTAAGTGATGTTTTAAATTGCAAATGTTCAGATAAAGAACTCCATACATTCACAAAAACCAAATTCTACTGACTTTTGTAGCAATGCACAAAGCTAATGCCTGCTATTAGGAAAGTGCTTTATAGGAATAATTTTGAAGTGGAGTTACGCATTATTAATGGAGACAGATGTGATGGTGAAGCAAACCGCATTTGGCAGCAAGAACATTTACTAAAAATGTCATTAAAGAATCTAGGCTGTATGCTACCAAGTATTTTGTAACTCCCTCCACTGACTTCTTGGCCTCTCTTTTTCTTTCATGTCTGGTAAGTAGCTTGAGGTGGTTGATGAACATTGGAACTGAGGAAGTCTGGCTTCTCACTGCTGTTTCTCTAAAGGTTTGTTGGCTTTGACACCTAAGAAGAAGGAAGCTGTACCCCAGCGTGTGCCCCATTTTGTGCATTTAGAGCTTTCCTAAGGCTTTTCTTTCATGTAGGTTCTATAGTGTCACACAAGAAGTAGGGTTTTTTTCTGTAACTATTTCCTCAGCGGAGGTAATTTTACAACTTTTATGTAATAATGAATGCTTATTTCCAAAATTTAGAAAATTTGAGAGGCCTTCCAACCTACCCCTGACAAATTTATATCAATACAAGTTGATAAATTTTCCTAAAATTTTCCAGTAAATGATACAGACAGTCCAGTAGACTTTAATATACACTTAAAATGACACCATAGGACTCATTTCTTAGAACCCTCACCCTTAAAAAACAGAAGCCATGTGGGATGTATGTCATCAGACACCATATTCAAAGTTATCTTTGGGAAAAAGTGTAGCTTACTGCTGCATCTCTTACCAGGTGACTTCTCTGTTTGAAATGCTGAGGCAGTGAAATTAAATAGTTACATTTGGTATGAAATGCAGATTTACAGATTAGTTTATTGGGACAAATTACCACCCAGGTGATCTTTGGGACAGAATGGAAAGACCAGCATCAGCCCTGCTTATGTAACCCTCATTTTTATTTAAAAATTGGTAAGGTGATCCTATTTTGAAATTTACTGATAGCAGAGAATACTGAAATACCCAGGTTCTTTTTTCTGCCATAGCACTGAATGTTGATTATAAATAGCCCCACAGAGCAAGAATTGGAAAATGAGAGAAGATTCACCTTCAGCACCTGAAACCTAAGCAGATGGTAGTATATATATAAAGTTATTATTTTTATTTTTGCTGGATGTAAATTTTTTCCACTAGACATTGGAGGGCTTTCCAAGCTTGGCACTGAGTTCTCTCATTCAAATTAGGGCAAGACTGTGTGGTCTGAAGCTGGACACCTTCAATTAGGATTGTGAGCTGGCATTAGTGATCTGTACTTTCAGTAGATACTACGACCTTGACTCCCAGAGGCAAAAAAAAATTTAATTGTGGGCTTTCCTGGCTCCTTAAGGAGTGTTGAAGGCACAAGGTATTTCTTCTGGTAGCTGTACATCTTTCCTAGCTGGATGAAGTGCCTCCCTCTCCTTGAAGCTTAAGAGCAGACCTTTCTCTAAAGTTAGGCCCTTCTTTTTTCGAAATCTTACTGGGATGTGGTGCTGGCCTCATCTCAACCCTCCCGGGAACTGGCTGGAGCCATCACCTTGGAGGTACCCTGCTCTCAGGAAGGCTTTGTAGGGATATGGAGGAGTGGATGAAACCTGTGTCTGACAGCATTCCTGAGGAGGAGTTTCACCAAAGTTCTTGAATATTTATTGTGCCAGAGGGAGAAAGAAGGAGCATGGCATTGCTCAAGTAGGGGTACTCTGTCCACTTTTACTGGGGAATCCTAGTCACGGGTAGGCATTTGCTGGGAAATGAGAGCTGCATCCACAGTTTTTGGAGTCCAAGCTGATGGTCTCCATCTTCCGAGCAGGGCAGCCAGAGCAGCACCCTTTGTGGAGGTACTTTGGGGGGTTTGCAGGAGTAGAACTGCTGAGCATTAGGCGTGTTGACAGAATTTAAATGTTTCCAGTGGCAGATGAAAAGTGAGTGGTGGTTTTGAGGAGTGAAATTTGAGTAAATGCACTCCAACCCTACAGTCTATACAGGAGTTTAAATCCTTCTGTGGATATTGGCCTGTATAAAAAGCTGCTGGCCTGTGCTTTTACGTAAGATCCTAAGTGACTTTGTAAGCCTTCAGCAGCTTCCAAATTCTTCACTTTCAACAACAGTGCTCTTTATACTAAAAATTTAGTATATAAAGTCCTATCATAGACTTGGGTTTGAATATACTCAGAAAAGTTCCACGTAATGGCATCTTAATGTCTAGACAAATGCAAAATTCATATACTGAAGTTCTCCAGCAGCAGTAAGAGAATGAGCAGTAAGATTTTTTTAATATTTTGTTGAGGTTTTTTTTGAAATAGCAAGCTCTATTTTTGAGACAGGCAGAGGAAAATCTTCTCAAGCTGTAAGCTCAGCATCCCCGGAGTGAATAGGGTTCAATGTAGCATGGATAATTTGTTTGCTTTGCAATTATTTTCCGTCAGTGGAGACAAATTGATTTGTACAATAAAATTGATGGTCACTGCAAGGCAGCTGGCTTTCTAAACTGTAAAAGAATTTGACTAGGTTAAGTGAGTACCAAATTTTTGGAGTACTAGGATGTCCTTTTGTACTGGTAAGATTTGCAACAGTTTAGGGCTTGCCGGTGATTGCTATGTGAAATTCAGCATCAGAGAATGCCAGAACGGTTATTGTTAATAGCACTGTAAGCAAGACCTTTGCCAGTTTTTTAGTGACCTCTTTTGAAAATTATTTCTACCAAAACAGAAATCAAAACGCAGGAAAAGAAGCTGACAGTAGAGCAGATGAATAGGTAGGAAGGAAATAACAATAATTGCCTCCAAACTGTCTTCTTAATTATTAAAGAAAATTAGATATTTAACACGAGCCAGAGCTGAGAATGCTGGGCAACAGAAGAGCTTCTGTCAGAGAAAAGCATGCAGTGAAAGCTTTAGCTGGAACGTGGGAGCATGATCAGCCTGTGAGGTGTATTTCCAGAAAATGTTGCTAGTGGAAGTGAAGAAGAAATAACCATTTCATCCTGCAATTAGAATATTTGAATCTTTTTCCAAATAAAAATATTTAAAGCCCATAAAAACTAAACGGAGATTGATTTCCATTCTTTTACTTTCCTGTTTAAAAATCAAAGACTTGATTTGGCCTCTCAAAAGCCCTGGCAAAACTTTAGTGCATGCATGGTCAAATGCTAAGTGTGACAGGGAATGCCATAGTACGTGGTAGCTGCCTGGAACAAGGCTTTGATTCCACTTTTCACAATACCAGGTTAATCAGGACATACTGTCATATTCAATCTAAAAGCAGAATATGCGCCAGAAAAATGCTGGACCTAAAAGTTCAGTAAATTGCTCCAGTTAAACTTCATTTGGGTGTTCCAAGTGTTAAACTTCATTGCAGACATCAGGATTAGATTAGTGACACTGTCAGTTTTGCAAAAGTCCAAGATCAGTGCTAAATAAGGTAGAAGTTTGCCAAGACAGGGTAGTTTCTCTTTGCCCAAACTTAAAGGACCTGGGAAAAATTGATACTGTACAGTTCAAGCACATTTGACTGGGCTTAATACACAAGGTAAACAAAGTTCTCCAAGCACCGATCAAAGTGCAGTTCTGGGGGCCAGTGGCATGATCTTTAGGTGTGAGAAAGAAAGTTTTGAGGAAGAAGGTCACATGTTTGAAGGTCCAGACAATCAGGCTTTGGCTTGACCTCTCTGCCTAACTGGGAGCAGCTCTCCCCAGCTACGCATGTGAGCAGGGTTCAGAGGTTACCAATTACTTAGGGAGGCTGAGAAAGTTGTATGGAGCTGCTCTCAGCTGCCATTTCACATTAGCATCAGGCCACTTGCAGGTAGGCCGTCGCGGTTAATGCTTCGCTGCCAGCCACCGATGTTCTTCGGCTTGCAATTGCCGCAGCAGGGATGGAGCATCGCCCCGTCCCGCCCAGCGGCTCCTCGTGTCTGCCCTACGGAACAACTTCTCCAGCGCCGCTCACCGTCCCCACGCATTCGTGCATCCCCCGCTACATGGGGGTCGTTTTAGTGTTTGACTGTTGAGCAGGTAACATTTTTGACCAGCTAACATTTTTGACCAGGTAACATCTTTTCGCCCTTTTTTTTTTCATTTCTCCCCCCCTCTTTTTTTTTTTCTCTCTGAATACTTCAGAGGAATCAATAGAAGTGAGAAAAATGCTTTAATTGGTTGCAGATATTGAGATGATTAGAGTAATTTCTGGCAACTTTTTCTTACAAATCTTAAAATAATATGGGTGCCTGCACACACTTCATTACTAACAAATTAAGAAAGGGTGACTTATAACCTTACGATAGCAGAAGTATACAAAAAATATCTTCAATCAACTTTATATGTTATATTAAATTTCTGAAACTTATACTAAAGCTCTTTATTTAAGAGCTTATATCATTTTCCAACTTTAGAAGTTAGAATTACCCTTAGAAATTATCTTGGGGAGGGGGATAGATTGTGTCAAATGAGCTCCCCGGGGGAGTTCCCATGCTTTCTTCTGTAGCTGCTCTCTCGGGTAGTGACAAACAGGATATTGAACTACCCAGGCCTCTGGTTTGATCCAGTATGGAAAGTCCTATTCTTTCTGTTTCACAAATAGGATTTGGGGGTTTGGAGTTTTTGCTTTGTGGAAGTCACAAAATCAAGAATGATCACACTTCCTTAATGCAAGACATATTTTCATTCTAAAAATGAGCCAGTTTCCTTTCAGAAATAGGTCTGGTTCTGATTACACATCTTTTTACTTTCCCTGGAAAATGAGTACTTTTCTGCTTGGAAATATTCACATAAGTGAAGAAATTTTCTAGGAAATTAAGTGAGCCACTTCAAGTTCACAGTGAAAGGCAAAAGCAGCCCAGCCTTAAACTGTGAATATACTATTTCACATACACTGCCATCATACATATATTTATAGTTAGTTATTTATGACTTTTTAAATTAAAAAAATTCCCAAAATACAACTGGGATTATTTTATCCTTGATTTGCACCTCACTGTATTCTTTTCTTCCTCTTACCATTAATTCATCTCTATTGTGAAAGGTGGTATCTGTTAAAACGTGTTTCAAAAAATAAATATACATTCCCCATAACTTCTTGCTTGTCATTTGCTGCTACAGCTTACTGGAAGTCATATTTTCCAAAGAGCAAGCAGGCAAGTACAAGGACTAGTACTTTTGATGTCTAGACAATACAGTTGGAATATCTTGGTCACATGGCAGGTCATGCTGCACGGCACAGACTTTGATGTAATTGCGGAATCTTTTGCTACATCCTAGGTTTTTTCAAAAGCTAGTCTTTTACCTTTCTCTGAGATTGATCTTTTTCCCAATAAAAAAGCTTTCCTTCTTTCCTTATAGTATTTTTTCCTATAATATTTTATTTTGCCATCCTTTTACATTGACCTTCCATTTGCCACCATGCCTGAAAATTCACTGTCATTCCTTGTTTCCCAACTTATGCTATTTATATGGCTGCAAAAATTACAGACATACAATTTGATATACTTATTAATGGTATCAGAGAGCTACTCTTTACAACCTTATCTCATCTGTACAACCTGAGTATTACAGGAGAGTTCCTAAGACTGATGTAAAAAAATACTGAAAATTAGAATAACGTGAAACTAATGAGTAGCTGATGGCAGCTTGTAGGCAAGGCTAAAAGGAATCTTAGAGGCTGAACTTGTTGCCACTAAGTGGAGCTGGAGTTTTCCCACTGACATTAATGGTATTAGACCAGACCCCAGATTTGCACTGACATTATTACGCAAGGAGAAACTGTGAAACTGGAAAAGATGTCTTGTACCATGAAATTAATAAAGGGCATCGGTCGACTCATACCATCATAAAAACTCTTATTTATTACACAGGTACACTGCAAGTGTTCCAGTTTGTTTGGTTTGGGCATTTTTATTACCACTTGCCAACTGAGGTTGAATGACATGGCAATGATTTTCCATTTAAGTTTTAAATATGTCTTATTTTTCTCCAAGAATATTCCAGTGGCATTTCCACTATTAAGAAAACCTTAATTGACTAATATTTCTGAGAATTCAGTTCTGTCACTGTGGTGTTAGTAAGAGAAGTGAATTTATACCTCAATATAAATGGAATTGTAACTACTTAACATGTCTGTGGCTAGGAAAATTGAATCACTTACACAGAAGAAAATAAAAAAGCAAGCATAGACCATACTCAGAAAAGTCAGGGTACGGTTTTCAATAGAATTTATAGGTTTATAATTGTCCAAATTGCAATGTCTATAGCTGTTATAGAGTATACTGTGATAGATATCCTCAATAGGGTTACTGATGAAAGAGAAAGAAAATACAAGGATGACATGTTTCAAGTGTTTTAGACCCCATTTTGTGCAGATCTGTTTTTCTGCAGAAACGTTTTCTGATTTCAACTCTCACTATTCAAAGGCAATTCAAAGCATTGCATAAATTTCAGGAAGAAGACTGTGGAGAATGCTGGGATGGAGAGTAGCCAGGAAAAGATTCCTGGAAAAACAGGACTTGTAGAGGAGATTTTTCAGCTCATTACTCACTTGTATCAAAGCCAGAGCAGGCAGATTGCTGCAAAGAAGAATGGGTGGGAACTGGCTGGAGACAAGGACAAAACTGCTATAGGATTGGACCGAGGAGGAAGAGGAAGAAAGCTATAGGAAGAAAAGAGAAAGTACATGAAATTTGAGCTGTGTTTTGGATAAGCATTAGAAGCGTAGAACCTAAGATATAACAAGTAGAGATCCAATTTAGATGCTTGACAATAGACAGAAGACATTATTT
The DNA here is from genome assembly GCA_013399435.1 of Arenaria interpres. Taxonomy (NCBI): domain Eukaryota; kingdom Metazoa; phylum Chordata; class Aves; order Charadriiformes; family Scolopacidae; genus Arenaria; species Arenaria interpres. Next base: position 405,225 of record VXAK01023553.1, read on the forward strand.
CTGTTTTACATTATCCTCTGTAAAACAAAACATTTATTAGATTACATGCTCTATTATGCATGAACTCAAAATTGAAAGCAATACTACTGTAAAATAGTCTTCTGTATTTAATATGAAAACATTCCTTTGCTCCTTTAGTTATGGTTATTCTATACAAAAGAGAAACTGCAATACAGGTTGTTGGGGTTTTTTTTGTGAGTAGTTGCAAAAAAACCCAACATTGTGTCATTCCAAATACTTTGCTGTTTAGGTGTTTAATACTACCATAATTAGCTCAATTATAAAATCCCCTTATGGCCTGTGTGAAATTCAGTGTGTTTAAGAGTGTACTTTAAAGAAACTTCAGTCAAAAATTGACATGCAGTAAAGAAGCAAAAACATGTGTTGCATAGAGACATGTTCCTATCAATCAGAAGTGTCGAAAGTAGCAATTAGGGGAAGATTTGGAAAATTAGAGGAATATAGGTGCAAGGGACTTCATTAATTTAGCTACTTATGAAAGAAAAAAAGATTAAAGGAACAAGGTGTTTTTTTAACATACTTCCAGATGTAAACCTAAATACTAGACCCAGTTTGGAGGCTTTATAAATATTCTGCAATGATGTTCTGGATGGCTGAAGAAAAGCCATAGAGCACAAAGAGATTTTTGCAACATATATTTAAAAGTTCTCTTTCTTTTTCATCAGTGAAAATCTCAAGGTTGAGCAATGTCAAAATAAAAATATTAAACAAATATACATATTGAAATGTCTGCTGTACACCTTCTTTTCATCACTGATTGTATTTGTCACACACGCTATACCAGATATGTATGGTACAAGTTGTTTTTTCTCAGAAATGTTCTGTCCTGATTTCTCCATGAGGCCATATAGAGTTTTCAATGGCCTGAACGATGTGGACACCACTTATTTCAGTGTGCCGCTTGGTGTTAAGTGAGGTGGACTGGAGATAGGACCTTGGAAAGGTGGGAGAGTTTGGTCAAAATACGATAGAAATGTTACATATAAATGATACAATAGACTCCTCTCTTCTTTAAAAAATATCTCTCATCCACGTAGGAATGTATGATAGTGTCACTTGACTGACTAACCAGTCACATGGTATAAATAACAAATATTGTAATAAAAATTAGCTACCTTGTCTGCTGAAACCTCTTGATGAAAAATGTTCCCCAGTTTAGTTAGTGACTGCTTCTGAAGAATAATCCCATCAGAAGAAATCAAGGGCTCCACTAGTGACAGGTCTATGACCAATGAGTCAACGGTCTGCTTTGATCTGTCATGATGTCAGTCTGCAGTCCAGATGAGACCAGCGCCGCAGATATTTCAGTCAGACCCTGTCACGGAGAGATTGCCATCTCAATGGAGAGGACAGAAAACATGGAGGAATAAAATCAGACGTTTAGGATTGTGAAAGCTAGGTAAGAGTTTGAGGAGAGATACGAGAGTAGAACTCAAGTCTGATGTCTGCCAGGTCTTGGGAAAGGCTTTCCAATGTTTTAAGGCTCTTGTTGCTGTGCTTCAAAGGGATGCAAGCAGTGAATTTGGGGTGCATAAAACATCAAATTGCCCAGATTATGGATTTAAAAGGCATGGTGTTACTTCAAAGCAATACTGAAGAGCCTTTGTCTTTTTGCCTCTCAAGTGGAATTAATTGTTCCAAAGAATCTCAAAGGATTGTTTTGTCTCATTCGCCTCTAAAATTTATTAGTCTTTTTTCCCATGATAATCTGCAGAGGAATTTTAAAAACATGATGAGAAGACACAGAGTTTACAGTGTGGGGGTTTTTTACCCCCTGATCTTTCAAAACTCAAGAAATGTCCCCAGACTTTGAAAATTAAATCATCAATATCACCACTATGTCAGCTCATCCTCATTAAACTAATACAAAGACCAAATAATCACAGAAGGCAAAGCACTGTCCAAAAGGTCAAAAACTGTTACTGTAGTGGCTGACTCCTGAATGACGCTCTGTCTTAGATGAGTAGCTGCCGAATGGTGTCAGGAGAGTCAAGGAAGCTTTTGGTTGATTTATCAAACTGAGGAAGTTTGATGGCATCAAGCTTCAGATGATGTCTTTGAAATGATAGCTCTACCAAATTTGTTGCACATCACTGGACATACTGATAGCAGCCAGGCCACATAAGAACGCATTTCAGTACAGAGTAGCTCATTTTAAAAGACTCCAGTGAGTCACAGGAAGAAAGGTAGCAGGAAAATGAAGAAAGGTTGAGCAGACTGAAGCTCTGATCTCCCTTTAAGTAGGGATGTAGATGTGGTGAGAAATGGTGTCAAGCACACACTGGGCTTTTCAGTCACACTGGTGCACAGAAAACAAGATAGACAGTAATATCCTCTTCTATTCAGAAGACCAACACACCAATGATTTCATAGAAACTTGCAGCTCTTGTACAGTATCACAAAGATCTGATATCTGTTATTCCACGGGAACATTATGATGACAGGAAAACTTATTAAAGGGGATAAACACATGTAAAAATAAAGCCAACTTTTCCACTACATGATTGGAAATCAAGACATCTGGGTTCAGTTCCTAAGTCTGCTCTAATACTGAATGAATTACAGGAAAGTAAATGCCTTAGATATTCATCCATCCAGGTGGCTAGTGGTTCCTCACCTGCTGCCTTTTTTGGCAATTGCCTTTGAAGTAAAATATTTTTATATTTTATATCAACTGTCAGGTCTGTAACAGCAGGGTTCTATCTAATTTTATTACTTAAAATAATTTTTAAAATATCAATATCTTTGTTTTCTTTTTCTGTATTTTGAACATATGTAAAGATAAAACCCTACTCTGATAATTAACATGATCAAAGGTAACACCGAGCTCTTCCACTACATGCTTCACCACCCTAAAGAAAGGTTAAGACTTATTCAAGTGCATAGCAACCCTCCTCATGATGAAAATTCTAAACTTGCCTATTTAAAGCAGTTAGAGAAGTACGTTTTCTTTCCTTGTCTAGCTTTGTACTTCATCATATTATTCACTAGCAAATGTATTTTGTTAAAAAAGCATTTTGAAAGAGGGGGGAGGTGATTTCAGCCAAAGTCTTGCTTCCTTTTGCCATGTGCAGTCTATCTCCAGTGTTTCAAGCAGTTTTTGTTGTCATTTTGGTTGTCTCACTGGTAATAACTAGCTGAGCAGAAACAGACCTGTGATGACAGTAATATGTTACAGTGGGTACTACAGAAGGTTGGAAAGACCCATAAGGAAGGGAAGGGGGAAGTGGGCAGATACAGCCAACCTTCTCTTTCCTGGAGTATTCCCAGGTTCAGAACAGTGTATTGGGATCCATCCCAGGACATTTTAGCTCTTTCCTAGGCAGGAAGAAACCATCCACATACAGTTCTTGCATGCATGAAAGATGCAACTAGCTTCAGCAGCCTCAGCAAGGACCTGTGGACGTCAGCAGTAGCACGCAGGGTTTAAGAGCATGGGGTTTTTTCTGAATGTTTGCTCACCTCTGGTGTAGCTGCTTCGCCTTTGCAAGCATTTCACTTTTCCTCTGTTCGTTCTACCTTGCTCGTTTTTTCCTACCCTCTTCCCCTTCGTAAGTATTATCATCATCCCTCATTTCTCTTTTGTGTCTTCTCCCAGCTGTGATCTGGGTTGGATGCAGGGGATCAGATGTATCAGGATGCTCCCATTACTTCAGAGAGGCAAAAGATGAGGTTGTGTAGTAGAGAGTCTAATCTTGTGGCATTTCAATAGCAGTGATTGCTCCAGCTCTGCCATTTGGAGAGGTTATTCTCTGTAGCTGCATGTCATGGCCATCACCATCCTCCCAGTGCCAGCTAAGCACCTAGTGTTAGCACTGCATCTTCTTTCAGCAATAAGAAGCCAAGTCTGCAAAATTGACCAAAATACCCCATCTTTAGCATAAAGGAGCCATAGTTTTCTCTGCCTGTGTGGTTCTTCAGCATGTTGCTCCTGCAGCTTAGTCTGGCTTTTGGCTTTCCTCAGCAGTCCTCAGCAGTCCTCAACAGTCACCCCCCGCCTCGCTCTCCTCCTGATGGCAACGGTTATGCCCTATAGCAGCGATTCTTAAGGATTATCCTCTACCCCTGCTGGCTAGGCCAGACAGGAGGGCAATTGCTAGGAGTAGCTGTCTCCTTCCTAGCTGATGCATTGTACTTGCTTTCTCTTTTATGTGTGCTGGCATGACTTGCAAAGTGTTATTTTAGTTGCAGTCGTAACTAAAGCTAATAAAATGCTATTATGGTTAATTATATTCACTGGTGAGGCACTTAAACTTTACATGAAATGGCATCCCAGTAGGCTCAAGTTTTCATAACATATGGCAGTTGGAATGGCAAGGTTTTAAAAAACATGTAATTTCATTAGAGTAACAAGACAACCACTTGAGTAGTCTTTTTATGGCATGTTTAATGATGCTGCCATATGGATGGCTTGTAAACAAAAAAAACCTACGGAAGGCTAGATGAGGTAAGGGACACATACATCTGGCAGAGGATATCCCAGCATGCTTCAAGCACTTGCAGCTTTAATAAGCACTTCTCAGCACCTTGTGCTTACAAAAAGATGCAGTGAGGCTGTGGTCATTCTTGCTCATTTACAAAACTGATTTTTATTTAAAATAAATAAATAAATAAATAAAAAGATGTGTGAGACTTATAAATTCCTTTCAGGCCCTTGGGATGTCCTGCTGTATACCAAGGAGCTTTTCGCACTGACTTTGGTGAGATCCATACTGATCTCAGTGCTGCTAGCTTCTAAGCTAGCTCCACAATTTTGTGGAGATCACCTCTCCTACCCTTTGGGAACCTTGGAAAAATATCTTGGGACACCACGTTATTAACGGGATACCCTGATGTTAACCTACTGTAGTTAGCTTAAGCCTAGGTAAGAGTGTTTATTTATGAAATCCAAAATAGTGTTACAACAGTTTACAGGGATACTGGTGACAGAAGGTAACAGCGTGTTTATCTACCAGATCAAATCCAGGAGACCTGTCTCCCTTTCCATACCTAACTGCATAGGTGTAAATGCTCTTGTAACCCATAGCACCAGTGAGTTGGTTGTGCACACTTCAGATGGTATTTACAGGCAAGATTATTCTGTTTGGGAAATGTACAAACTTCTGTTCCTCTTGATCGTATTTTCCCCCTTCTCAGTTCTTGTTCCTCAGATTATTGGACCTCAGTTTGGAAGATGGTTCTGAACTTCTACGCTAATAACTTTCCTCAATATTTTGGAAATAACTTCTATGTCTTTGGCAAACTGGATGTTTGGCAATAATTCTGGCAGTTCCTCACCCATAGAAAAGTAATGTACTTCATTGTGCTTGATAAAGTAATTTGCAAGTATCAGACAAACTCTCTCTGTTCTCTGGAACATATAGGTCATATTAACATGCAGTTGACAACCATATCTTACAGAAAGCACCCTGCTACTGACTCCTGAATGAAATTATGTGTAATGATAAGTAACCACTACAAGGTGTTAATCACTGAAGAGGCATGACTCCATCACACAGTCTCAATTTTTTAGATATACCATAATGAAAGCTTTTAAATACTCTTCCAATGGAATTTGTATCAGTTGTTCCATCTAACCTGTTAATAGCCTTTGCTGTCTGAGTTTTGAGTGGTTCCAAGCAGGTCTGTCAATCGGAACCTCTCAACAGACATGCACAGAAAGCAAGGAGAGGAATTAATAGTCTGTGGATAGGATTGCATTTGCAGGGAATATGGAAGCACAGGATCAGGAAAATACATATATGAAGTAGAAGAAATCTGTAGTTGTTCTCTGTGGACACTGAGGGATAGAGAAGGCAGACACTGAAATAGCCAGATGAAGCAGGGCAATGGGGTGGAACTTGCAGAAGGGAATTTGCAGAAGGACATTTGCAGAATCATAGAATCATAGAATGGTTAGAGTTGGAAGGGACCTTAAAGATCATCAAGTTCCAACTCCCCAGTCATGGGCAGAGACACCTCCCACTAGACCAGGTTGCTCAAAGCTCCATCCAGTCTGGCCTTAAACACTTCCAGGGATGGGGCATCCATAACTTCCCTGGGCAACCTGTTCCAGTGCCTCACCACCCTAAGGTGGTGGAAAGACAGGAAAAAGAGACAGAGAAGGAAGAGCCCTTCCCCTGCCAGCACAGCAGAAAAGTTGAGGGTGGGAAGGACTAAGAGCAGCAGAAGAGTTATGGACACAGACAGCTTTGAGACCTCAGAAGCACTGAGATGGCCATCAGAAAAACTTGTGGTGAGCCATCATATAGTAGGGAATCAAGACACTTCTGTTCATTGTGGAATAAAGGAAAACCATTTTGCTTTTAGTTTCCTTAAGCTATGTTTTGTCCTTTTAATGGGTGACTTCAGGCCTCATTAAAGAGCAAAACCAGTAACACGAACTTGAGGAACGCAAAATGTGAGCACATGTTATGCGATCTCTCATGTGTGTAATTGTGCCCTGGTACCTGCCATTTCAGTTGTGACCTATAATAATACCGCCGCTGAACTTTCACTTCTGTGCTCCTTTTAACCACAGACTGCAGTAGTTTGGGACTGCATGATGACTTTGTGATGTTGACAACTGGAGACCAGCATTAAACTACTAAATACTTTTTAATAACAACCAAACTTAGGATGCAAAGTCTCTGGAGGCAACCTAACTTGCCAACTGTGCTTTTAAAAATCTAATTCGTCAAGAAACAATCCGCAATTTACATATCTATTTTCTTTTAAAGCACTTTTTTAAAACAAAGAAGTATTAAATCTTGGCAGAGGTTTTTGGCTAAAATGCAGCAAATATATTATGAACAGATTTTTACAGTATGTTTTCCTGTTATTTTTGTTATATACTCTAGACCTATGCAAAAGCTTTGTTATATATTTTCCCTTTATGAATGGAAAATAGTCAGCAATTTTAGGATTTCATTAAAGCCAGGGAAGAAATAAGTTTCCAATATAGTTCAGTATAATAGGTCCAATTGAAGACACCTTTGTGCCTTGATATTGTGAAAGCGGCATTACCCAAGACTGCCATTCATACAAAAAACAAGCTCACCAAAGGGAGTCATTCACATACTTCTTCATAATTCTAAAACATTTTCTAATTACTTTGCTTTACAAAGACCATTTTAACAGCTCAAAAGCAAATCTCCTCAAGGAAAAGTGGGTGCTTCTTAACTTTTTTCCTTTCTTTCCACTGTAAAGACGGTTTGCTATGTAAGACTATCTGCTCCATTTCCCCCTGAATGGTTGATCTGGGAAGTGTAAAACAGAAATTCTTAAAGTGAGTTTAGAAATCCATGGATGGAGTTTTTTGAGGAAGAACAATGAGCAACTGCAGGATACAGGACACTTTTGAACCTTTTAAGTGTGTTTTTGTCTGAGACCTATTCTAGTTTGTGGATGCTTTGTTTTTCTGTCCTGCTGCATTATGTGTTGCCACATTTCAGGTGCATAGGGATCATCACATGGATGCTGATAGCAAAATTTCCATTACACAAATCAACCAAAAAAGGAAGTAAAAAGAGTGAAGTTTCTCTCCTAACCCACATAGAGGGCAAATTATAGAGGCCAGACAAGGATAATAAAAGTGTATGATTGACAGCTGACAGAATGCCAGTGAAAATTTCTCTCCCCCTTAGGATATTGTTTTGATAATCTTTGCCGATCTAATACTTTATGGAGCTAGAGAATTTTCTTTTGTCTGCATGGATGTTTTTTGAGGGGTGGGGGTTGAACTTGTCAATTGCACATCAAAATAGGGTGGATAGACAGGGAAGTGAAATGTAAACAACAGCTCCAGGTTTGTTTTTCTCCTTGGGCTGTTGGGAAATGTTTTTGTACAATCAAGGTTAACAGAGCACAATAGCAGCCTTCATCAATTCTTAAGGACATTTGGCCAATGCTTCCATACAACTCAGCTGACTTCAGTGTTGTTACCTGTGTATGTATCTTATAGTCAAAAAGCCTATCCTGAAGTGTGACTGCAAAGCAGCATAACGGGCTTGCCCATTTATGGCATTTAAAGACTATATATTTGCCTAGAAATATGTATAGTTTTCTGTTGGTTATTCCATCATTTTGCCACAAGGTCTAGAAGTTCGCTAGGTCATTGTCTGTTTTCTAGACCTGCAAAGTTTTTGTGAGCATGTGTTGATGTCCATTCCAGCTGAGATGTTGTACCCAGTGAGCGTCCCAATCATGCTGTGTAAGCACAGTGGTGCTCACACACACACACACACAGAGAACAGAACTCAGCCCAGCACGTGGCATCCCTGCCACAAGTTCTCAGTCCATGGGACTTCACACAAGTTCAGTGTCCTCAGGCTCTTCCAGCCCCAGCCTATCCCTCACCATTGGCACTGCTTTCTTGGAGCAGCAGCAGCTGGTCAGACTCAGGGTCCTTCTCTCCAGTTGTCATCTGGCCGCTTTTTTAACTCAGCACTCCATTATGCCTTGAAAGATGGGTGAAATAGCCAGGTTTCCTCTCCCACAGTTATGCTGAGCTTGCAATGCAACAAAGAACAGAGCATAAACAAAACAAGCTTTTCCTGTGGAATTTTGCAGATATGACTCCACATGCACTGAAGAAGGCAGATCTGTTGAGTTAGTTGATGTCTTTTGTAGAAAAAGATGGTTTTCCTACTGGAACTGGATTTTAAAATGATTTTTTGTTATTATTTCAATCGGTCTGTATCAAATTTCCTTGGCTCGCAAGTAAAATGTAATGTTCATCTCGGAAACAAAGACAGCTCTAAATGCTGAGATACTTTTTTTCCCCCCCAATATGAATATCAGGAAAGAGGACTCTGCAGGCCACTTTTACTCACGTTCGTCTACTAAATTTCAGATAGTACCTTCTGTGGTGCAGATGTCCATTGTGTTTGGTAGGATATCACTGTTGTTATCAAGGTGATATCCCTGATATCATTCAAGGTTGGAACTTACTAAATAGTTCTGTAGCTGATGAGTTGTAAAAGATTTCAGTTTCTTCTACTGAATAAGTTTTAGAGTAGGACAGGGTAGATGCACATCTTCCTAACTATGCATCTAGCAGGGACTCTCTTGAGCACTCTTGGGCTTAAACACACCTCTGATCTATCTACACCAAAGCTGAAGTGGGGCTAAAGAGGTGAGGATAGCTTTGCTCTGAAATGTAACATGTCAGTCTCATGTAAGTATTTTGATACCAAAAGGGGACTCTGATAAAAAAGGAAATTAAATAAAATACTTTCAAATGTTTATAGATATAGTGAATCCTGGTGGAAGAGTATCTTTTGAGTTGGTTGCATAGTGAAAACAATATGTTATTCAAATAATGATGAAACTGAAACTATACAGTTTCACTTCAGGTTAATTTATCACGAAGGGTTTTTTGCTTAATTATCTGAGATGGGGGTAGGTGCTTGAATACATTAACATTGCAGTTCACTGTAGTCTTGGAGATTAATCCTTTAAAAATGCATCCAAGTGGCTTTTCATACAGGCATGTTCATACTGAATGCAGTGAGACTCCACTGAGACATCTGTGACCTGGTGGTTACTTTCACACAAAATGTGATTTTGATTTGGGTAGACTATGACTAATTCTTTGGGGTCTGATGAAGTGTGTATGAGAAGTACACCATGTAGAATTTTGCTATTGATATGCTATTGGGTATCTTGTATCATTTTAAAGAAAATATTCTCTTCTTTTGTGCTCTTAGCCCTTTCTGTCTGCCCTATGACCACTTCTTTGTGTTGGAGGATGCCCCTGTGTCATTTTTCTTTACTTACTTTATGTAAAGGCAAATAATAATACTTGTCAATTTATTTGTGGCGTTCTCAGCTGCATAGCTAATGCTCTTCTGCTTGATAGGATGTCGTTGCTTTCTGTAATTATAGTTCTGCCTCTGCCCTTGAGGAAGAACATCTGCTATTTCCCACTCATGAGTTACATTTCATCCTCTCATTTCCTCAGTGTTATTCTGCACCACAGTGATGTGGTGGTCTCTGATGCCCTTTGCAGCACTTTTCTTCAGGGTTCTGTACAGCAGGGTCCTCAGCCATCCTTCTCACCTTCCCCATCCTTCATCAGCCTGTTGTGCTGCTGTCCTCAATATCGGTGATGCATTCATGACTTTTCTGATTCAGCTGGGAAGGAAAGGGCAGAGGTGTGTTGGGAGACCCTATGACAACCTGCCTCAGCTGGGAACAAACATGCAATGGAAGCCCAAGGACAATATGCTGCAATGCTCTTACTAAACAAGCAGTGTAGGCTGTCAGGGTCATTATATGTGACCAGCCAGTTAGAACAGAAGATAAGACGGGAGAAAAAAACCCACCTTCTCCTTTTGGACACTTACCAGAGTAAAATTCTGCCAATTTGGCATATTATTCCCTCCATTTTTGTTGCTTCTGTTGTTTACTGTTGCATGCAAATCAACTGAATGATCTTCTGTTAATCCTTTGTTCTTACACATTTATAATTTTATATTAAAGTGATCTTTTGATATGAACATGAAATAATATTGTGTATTAGACAAATTTGGTAGGATAATATATGTATTTTTAGAATAGTTAAAATTAACTATTCAGATTTTTTAACACATTTGTAATTGGATTAAGTTACAGTGTCAAGGGTCATTTTTAATGGAAATTGTGCAGAACTGGAAAAATAAGGAAATGTTGTATGTTAAAGATATAAATTGATTGGTGCACTAGCCGGCTGACTGTGGGTTGCAGGATGAGAGGGATGGTGTGCTATTCAGTATTTTCTATTTTTCTAGAAGAGGATTGACATAGAGTTTTAAAAGGTTATGAGATCCTTTTTTTAAAACAACAACAACAACAAAAAACCCACCACCTTTAATGTTTTCTGGGGGCAGGGGAAGGGGAAATTTAGCAGCATGGAGGCTGGTGGGGAGATGAGGATGACCTGAGCAAACAATAGACACTAAGATTGTTTTACTTGAAGTGCATTGAACACCTTGAAGTAGGAAGGGATGAGACTATGCAACAGCTCTAGAAGATCATGCAACTGCACCAAAAGCTAACCTAGATGTTAGGGGGAAGACAGTTAAATATTAAGTGGCATAATGGGTATGAGATTGGTCGAGTCCATGGAAGAACCATGTGAGAGGGTGCATAAAACTCAGAACAATATTGATGCCTTGATAGAAATGATGAAAATTACAGATTTAACAAGGTAAATGTATGGGAAATAGCTGAGAAGTCCATACAGAATAATCATAGTAGAATGGGGGAAGATAGGTCTGTAAGCAACATGTACAGTGTTTTGCTGCCATGAAAATTGCTGAGTTCTTTGCACATACAGTGGATAACCCAGTGCAGACCCGTGAAAGAAAAAACAAGCAAGAAAAGTATCCATGAATGACAATACTTAAATAGGCTTTGCTCTTCATCCTTTGCATTACTGAAGTGAGAGTCTATCAAAAGTGAATGTTGTTAGAGAGACAAAGGAGAAAACATAGAGTGGCTCTTCTGAGAGGAAAGCAAATCTCCTTTATCTCATTCAAGAAGCGAAAAGGTATAAATTTCAGTACTGAAATTAATGCTTGAAAAGGAAAAGAAGTTAAGAGGTAGAGAAGGATGCAAGAATAAAAGAGTAACTGCTGGGACCGTTGGTTGTGATTACAGAAATGTCATCTGCCAACCTCAGCACCAAATAAATAAACAAAGACTAGGGATGGGAAGTGAAGTGGGAGATTAAAGAAAAAATGTGGTTGAGACAACAGAGTATTTGAGCAAAGGAAAACAGGAGAACAGGAACTGAGGGACAAAAAATTGAAAGCTCAAAGGGTGATGAAGAAGTGTAGAGGGCACAGAAGGGAGAAAAACAGCAAATTAAATGGGTAAAGGGGAGAAGGGAAATAAAAATAGAACAAGGCAGTATGCAACCAGATCTATAAACATGATTAGATAATTTCAGTGGCTTGCTCCAAATCAGTAACAGTGCTGTCTGGAAGCTTTGCTCTTTTTGAAGTGAAGAATGGTGGTGGTGGGGCTGGTTATTTGGGGGAGAAGGAGAGAGGTGACATTGGTCAATGTACTGTGTGTCACTAACAGAATCGCCAGGATCTGATGACATCCAATGGCTCTGTTGTGTGCAAGAGGGGACAAGGTCTCTCCTTCCTTTTCTTCAGCCCCTGTCCTCCTCTTTCTTTATCCCTTCTCCTCCCCTTTTGCGAGGGGAGGGGGGATACTTACTGGGAAAAAGGTTGTTTTTCTCGCACACTCAGATACACATGCATACACATAAAAAACACACATGCTCAGTTTCTTGAGATGACTCACACTGTATTCTGAAGGGGGACATGGGAAAAGATGCAAGCTTTGGAGGATTTGGAGGTTTTTTTGGAGGAGGAAGGAGTGACAAGGGACAGGCGAGTGCTGACATCTGGAGAGTGGTAACAGCTGTGAAGGCCTCAGGGCCAGGGACTTCAGTTTCTGACCTTAGGGAGAAACCGGAGAGTACTGACCACATGGAGTGGTTGCAAGGAAGAGTGAGGGCAGAGGGGAGACAGAAGTGGCAGCCCCTTATTTTTGTACCCTGGAGCCTTGGTAATACATCTCTGTAAAGAGGCCAATCCATGTCCATATAAGAAGTTATTCTTTTCTGTCTGAAGTCATGTTAAAAATAACTCACTTTGGGCCTTGGGGCATTGCACGATAATGAAGTTAAAAGGATAAATGCTATTAAATGTCTGAATAATGTTGCTAACATAGCTTGTCTTCCTGACCATTTTGTTAAACTACAGTAACATACAATCATGTCACCATTAATACTTCCTGCATGTGCAGGAAAGAAGAATACAAAGAGTATGAAATATCAATTGATTTTAGGATGGTGTGTTTTGTATTGAAAACAGCTGGCTAACTTATTCTCTCATATGGCTGGTGGCGGGTACTGGAAACATCACACATTTTTATTGTTGAAACAGAGTGCAAACTGTTCAGAGCGATACACCTACATCTGTACTGTATTATACTGTGTGCCTGGCTGCCATCATTTTATGGACTCAATATCTGTCCAACCATTATTTTTATTTGGTCTCATAACTCCATAGCTGGTCCACCTGTAGAGCCTGCGAGTTATCAAGTTAGTGTGTTTTGCCATTGTCATGTGTCCAGTTTTCAAATTAGAGTGGTTTCCAACTGGACTACAAAGAACCACAACTGCTATTCTTATAACTATTTTTATTTTAACTACACCCATTCCTATTTATCATTGCAGTTTGCTGGAAAAAGTCTACTTTCCAACCATGAGATTTTTTTTTGGATGGGAGAAGGGAACATGTACCATTTTCTTCATCGCCTTTTTATTATCATTTAATTGTCCCCACACGATACCTGTTTATAACTATCACATTAAAAAGCAGGAATGGTTGTCCAATTCCTGGGTTGTAAATTCTCCCTGATGCGTTCCTAAGGCTCACTTAGACAGTGCATGGTCATTCAGACATCAAAGGCAGCTAGAATCCGAATTCTCTGTTGAAGACTTATAACTATTCCTAACACCCACTCAGTACATTCTGGGCAAGGCCCTGTTGCCACAGCCTTTGCTTGCTCCGGCTAGCACTGACCTTTCTTCTTGGTCTTCTCTATTATGTATGGCCCTCCCCACATATTTTTTTTCTACACCTGTCTACCCCATCTTTCCAAATTTCTACCTCCCTCTGCCCTTTCCATTTTTATTTTACAGTAGGTATCACCTTGATGTCACATTTCTTTCTACTGGTCCTTTTCTGACATACGCCTGAGCTGATATCTCTGGCTTCTTTCTGAGTTCTTCTGCTTCTTCCTGTCCAGTGTCCCATCCTCAAGTGTCTCTTCCCTGAAGCTCTCATGGCCTCTCTGAAATTGCTTCCAGTTGTAGCCATATTCAAGACCTCAGCTAATCCCAAACTATAGCACCTGCAAACTCACAAGTTTCTCCCGTTGCTCACTGGGGCAGACAGTTGACAGATGCCTCCAGAGCAGGGATAGTCCATGACCCTCAGATATGCTGATGGTGCCACAAAACATATTGGTTGTGTGAAAGTGGGCAGTCCAAGGACTTACAAGGTATTCTGACACCAGGATAGTCCCAGACCCTGAGAACCCCCAGTTCTCCACCTGACCTATTTTTCTTCTATGACACGCTATTCTTCACTGGTCTGCTCTTTCCTGTTACCACACACATCACAGCTTGATATTGCGAGCTCTGTAAAAGCAGTTGGCAATGTGTGGCTGCTTCAATACAGGGAAAGTTCCTATATGGAAAAGCATAAGATGACCTTTAGATGCTGCAGCAACCCCACAGGTTGTGATACAGTTGTATTCTCAGCCACCAAATGGCAGCCTGACTCATTTTAAATTACTTACTCTGTTCTAGTGTCTATATTCAGCTGATTTCACAAGTGTTTACAAATCAACTTCAAAAGTTCCAAAATATTTTAACAATTTTATGAACTAGAAGTCTGAGTTTTTCAGTGAAGCCTATGGGACAAGGCCTTTAAATAGAAGTTTATGAGAATTAAAATGGGCAGGTTCTGTGGACCACCACTGTGTTATAAGGCTTATTAAGTTGTCTCTAATGTACCCTGCGGTCTTTGCAGTCTAGGAAAGAAACATCTGGTCCATGAAGGTTTCCATTTGTATCTATTTTGTTAACTACATTAAGCAACTAAATAGAAAAAAAATACATAATGCAATGAAAACAAAACTACTTAAGCTAAAACAATTTGAGGTCAAATTAGTCACAGAACTGTATAAAATATCACAATTATTACAACCAGCAACCACTCTAAGTTTTTACCCAGAATTAGGGATGATGATAAGCCTTATTCATCTACTGCTGCCCTGCACCAGACTATTACCCATGCAGTAAGATATTTACATGTTAGGCTCTAAACAGACAGGGATTTGTGTTGGCCATGAGCTCATTCTGATTCAAAGATTTCACTGAATTTCACTGAATTTTTTAGAGTTGGAAGGGACCATAGAGATTATCTAGTCCAACTCCCCTGCCAAAGCAGGACTACCCAGAGTGTGTCAGAGCATGCCACTCAGGACGGCATCCAGGCAGGTCTTGAAAATCTCCAANTTGAGATACTTGTAGGCATTAATAAGGTCTCCCCTCAGCCTTCTCTTCTCCAGACTAAAGAGTCCCAGCTCTTTAGATGATTAATTACATTACCAAAGGATTAGATTCCTTTTGCTGTAGTTTGCTTCTCGCTTGTTTTTTTAAGATTTGGGCTTTTTCCTTTGGCGACATAACAAGACAGCTTCAGTTACGGAGCTCGCTGGTTACCCAGACAGGCTGAAGAAGCATTAAGGAGCATTCACATTTGCCCGTCATACACACGGAAGGTACCTCATCTCCACTGACAGACACACTCCAGACAAATTCCTGGAAGAGTAAAGCATCGAGTCACAACGACATAAATATTTAAGAGGATAATTTCTTATCAGGTAAGGCAGACGAATCAGATGTAGGTGATTTTTTTTTAAATGGTACTGGGAGCAGTGGCTTAACTTTTGAAACTGTTGGGTGGAATTAAATATGGCTGTCTAAAGCAAGTGAAAAAAGTCCTTGAAATGCCTGTTTTACCTAACTGGCTAATGGAAATATAGAGTGAAGGGTTAAATTTGGGCAAGCTGAATGCACTCCAGAAAGCCCAGAGAGCTGAAACACCCAACATCTTATATTTTAATTGAGAAAGGGATAAATGTTTATTCTGAGTTGTCCAAATTTTCTTGTTATCCATTAAAAACAAACATTTCCAGAGGGTAATTCAGTCACTTAGCCATCTAGTTTCAGCTAAGTGAATATTGAAATAGTCTTCTAGAAGCTCCCACCTCTCTTCACTGAGTACAGTGCAAGCCCGGACAACTACCTTGATTAGACACCTAATTTAGGTGTCTAGGGTGTATTTTAAGTTATCATTCTAAGGTGTGCAATATACAGAAGCTTTTTCAGAGAAAGTTTCAGGGAAAATTCAGAAAAGGCAGGAGTCAGGGAAACATGGATGGATGGGAGGCTGCCTTCCCTTGGAGGGCAGGAGCTGCACAAGGGGCTGGATCCCACTGTGGTCCTGGTGACCCCAGAACAAGTGGATGCACTTGTTGCTTGGTAAATGCAAAAAGATTTGTAGATGTATAAAGTCCCTCAAAGTTAAATAACTGTATCAAAGGGGATATTTCCTATTATGTAGAGTCAAATTTTAGAAGATACATTCGATAACAACTCTTTTTTTGGCCTCAATATGGTCATCAAGCACAAATTATGAAAACATTTCTCTATGTGTTTGCTACCTGTATTGCTCTGTCATGTTCATAATAAGAAAGGCCTGTGATTTTGAAGTTATAAAGAGTACTGAAGTTCACAGCCATGAAATTTTTATCTAAGAAGGAAACCAGCTAGGACCAGAATGGCTGGACAGCCCTGAACAAAGACAAGATTTTCTGGGCTAAAGCTAGAGGCAATGCACATTTCCCTCTGTAAAAGAAGTTACAGCTAAAAGTCAAAACCATCAAGTTTACAAAAGGTATACAGGAAACTGAAATAGTCACCAGAACACCTGGAATCAATATATTTCCTTGCCAATTTTTTCAAGCCCTCAGCCTGGAGTACAACTATGTCAAAATGTCCAGTGAATTTGGCTGTCAGTCTACACAAAATGTTTGAGAGAAGGAAAGTAATAAATAATAGAAGGGTCCTTAAGCCCTTAAATCTTGTTAGAATTAGTGGGAAACTAAATTCTCAGTAGCCACAAGGGTTATTGGGATACTCATTTTACATCACTACAGTGAAAACTGAAGGTACTTCTATATGCATTGCAGGTTTCAGTTAGAATGACATATTAATATGCACAAATAGACATGGAAACTTCGGCCTTAGTCCACGGGTTTAAAGGGTTTGATTTCCTCTTTTAGGATAACTTTAGCTAGAACTGATTGTAACCTATATATATTTACATTGTCAAATGAGATAAATACTCATCAAATTTTCTGAAAACTTAAAAACACATCATTTACAAATTGAACATCCATCCACTAAGATTGATAATGACACGGGGAAGAGGGGTTGACCAAGACTTGCTGGCAATTTCTGAAAAATACTAAATATAAAAATGGTCTGGTGGTTCTTATATTTTCATACTGATAAAAACAGGGTTTGCAGTATTTAACCATCTGAGGGTAAATGCATGGCTGAACAGAGCTCAGTGCTTTTGAACTAAACATCACTCTGTTTCTTGAGTATAAAGTTTTGCAATTTCTGTTGAAGTCACCTCAGATGACATCTTCACAGGGCCATTTCCCTCCTGTCCATTGCACTATGAGGCAGCATCCTTAAACCCAGGGATGTGAAGTGTCCTAAATCACTGAGCAAGGTTGGCCAGACCTCATCCATCAGCCAGTATTTTCATCTCCTTAGGATAAAAAGCACTAAATAGCCCAGTGCTGAAAAAGAAGAGTGAGAAACTTGAGCAGAGATGTCTCCAAGTTAATATGAATAGAGGTATGCAGGAAAAGGTAGATTATATGTAATTTTCTTCACTTTCAGGAAATGGTATGAAACTATTATCTTACATTTTCTCAACTTGTGTATTTAATATTTGTGGATTTATTTGTTGGTTTGTTCAGGATTTATTGGCTTAGACCAAAAGTGCCCTTTTTGAAATCACTCATATCTACTTAATGGCAGGAAGGCAAAGCTGTAACAAACCGCACTTTGGAAACCTGAACAACTGAGGATACCAGGAGTCCTGGCTGTAGGCGAGCAGGTGAGCTTCCATCCTCATGTCCATATCCCCACGTGCTTCCATTGCCCCAGTTATCAACGGGGTGGGGAAGGAAGGTGAGGAAGACAGAGGAGCAGAAACCCCTGTGCACTGGTGGAAGAGGCAGAGGAAGAAAAGGCATGCAAAAGTCTAACTCAGCTGTTTCCAGGTGAAATCTCTTTCCTTCCACTCAGAAAAGATGACTTCCAGATCCTCACACTATCAAAGGCTTGAAACAAATGCTGAGGTGAATACATGGGCAGTTTTGAAGGTCAACCCTGTCATCAGCTTGGCTCTGACGATCTTAGCATACAAAATTAGTACAAAATTTAATGTGGATCCTCAAAAGTAAAGTGATTTTAGTCCTAAAACATTGAAGGTTGCCTTTCCCATTATTGGCCAGGGTATCTCATAGTACAAAATTCTCTACCTCATGTTTTCTGAAAATTGAGTTCTTAATTTCTGCCTAAAAATCTTCATCTGAGTTGTATATTATACAACTCTGTTTAAATCATGACCAGACAAATGAGATTCCTTCCAGTGTTTTGATCTGGTAGGCAAACAGCAAAAGACATGGGAAAAAAAAATAAAAGGCAACCTAAAGCTCATCTCATTTAACAGACAGCAGTAACTATCTTAGAAATTATTGGCTTATTATGGATACTTTAAGCATCTACAGAAAGCAGCTTTCCATACCCACAGTGAGGTCATTAGTGAGGGAGGGAGAGAGGGAAGGAAAGAGTTGGCTGACAGCACAATCCCCTTTGCCGTGCAGACACTGAGCTGGAAGCTCCACATTTTGACAGATTTCCCTCAAAATAAAGATTCTTGGCACTGTATGGAAGGAAATATTACTTGCAGCAGAAAAGTAAGCAAAGCAGAATTCTAGTTTTGAAGAATAGACTAAATTTAGACCTACATATGTGTAGATTTTACTCCCAACGTAAGAAGTTCAAAGAGATATATTGCTACTAGGTATGACAGCAAAAGTAATATTGCCACTACGCTCCATTATCATTCTGTACAAAATCAATATCAAAACAACCCAAGTCTAGACACATAAATGTCAAACTATTTAACAAGAAGCAGTTAGTGCAGAAAAAAACACTTAAATGGCAATTGAGGTAGTCTGATGGGTCTTAAAGTAGCTTACCAGGATTTATGTAAGATAAAAACAGTTTAACTAAGCATGTAGAACAAAGCCTCGGGGCTTATGGCTAAGAACAATATCAGAAGAACATCTAAGCTCTTTATCGTACCTGTCAGGTCCTAGTACTTGGCTGTTCTGTCAAAGGTGGAAGGCTTTCTAAATCCCCTAATTTCCTCCCTGATTTTAGGTTTTAGGTTACGTTATAAAATTACTGTTCACCTACTACTCACAAGATAGAGTGCCCAGTTCACAAAAATGCGTTTGAGTTATTCCTGCTACTCATATGAAATCTATCATTTTCAGAGTGCTTTCTCCACTTTTTACAGTCATTCCTTATTGAGAGCTGACAGAAATGGAATTCTGGAGTGAGACAGGCAGCAGAAATTAACATTTAATTAAAATAATAAAATTGCTAAAGACTGAAACTCACTTCAGTCAAACAAATAGAAGGTATGGAAGAACTGGAAAATATAGAGACATTAACTTTAAAATGACCAAATATTTTGTTCTTAGTTCCAAATTATTATCTTTTCATTCAAGTGGCTTTCTTTTGGCTTTCAAATAAACCTAAAACCAAAAAGAAAATGAAAACCAACTAGGGCTTAGGTGGAGCAAAACAGTTTTACTTGGTTCATAATTCATTTTTTATTGGTTCACAGTTCATTGTTGCTCTGTGTGCAACCAAAAGCCATTTTGATTCTGACATGAATCAGGGTTTTTTCTGATGTGGTCACAAAACAAACAAAAAAAAATCCATCATTTACCCATCTGAAATGAAACATAGTTGGGGTATTGCAGTGCTGAAAAAAAACATACCTTCAATGCAAATAGAACTAAGGGAGATTTTATTGTCTAAGACATCTTTCATTTCACAGCCTTCAGCAAGAGTCATTAGCAGACCTCTATAGCACAGTGAACTCTGTGGGGAAATTTGTTGCTGATTTCCCTGACTAGAGGAGAGGACATGTGCTTTACATAAGAAAATTTACCCAGTAACTGAACAAATATGAATCTCAATAGAAAACTATTAGAACTCCAACACCAGATCTTCTATATTTTGAGCAGTGTGTATTATTTAAGATAATTGAGGCAATTTACAATATTCAACTTAAATATATCATTTGATGTATTCAACTTTCCCAAATGAGAATGAGGCAACTCATGTAATGGCTGTTTCTGGAACAACTTGTGTACCTTGTGATGCTTTTGCTGTAGCCTGCCCAAGAGGAGGAGATGCAGTGCTACAGCAGGTAAGACAACCCATTATAAATTCAGGCATGTTAAGTGTGGCTCTGGACTGGTGCCCATATGGCCAGTGGCACGAGGGACACAGGTCAATGAGGATAAGAAATGGAAGGCCTCCAAGTGTGACACCAATCACTTTGCTCCTCTGTGCATGCTGTCTCCAAAAGCAGGTATTTCTTACCCGTACCTAGAAGAGCTACTTGAGGCTGACTTGGGTTTTTCAAGTGAGTAGAAACTTTTTATTTTTTTCTTCAAACCCTACCACACAGCAAAAGAGCAGGAATTTTCTAATTAATTGCAGTATATTTTTAAGGTAACTCGTAACTGCCTTATCTATTTTGAGTGATGATCATGAAGATAAATAAGCAATGTCTGACTTCAATTATGACTGCAATCCCATTAAGTCAGTGGGGTAATTGCAGGCTTAATGTTAGAAAAAGATTTAAGGATTTTGCAATCATTGTATTGTCTCCAGTATCATTGTATTCCACTCAGAACACCCGGGCATGTTGACGTGCAACTCCCTATTTATGACTCACTGTCTTCTTCAGCTGGTGTGTGACTTAATGGAGGAAAACAGTTTGCTTTAAAATGAGATACATCAATCTGGAGAACAGGATTTGAGTGCTATGTCCTGTATGTTTATGTTATGTGGATAGCAACTTATACCTGGACAAACAGACTTCACAAGTCCCATAAAACTAAACTGTCTAGTCACTAAAGACAACTATAAGGTTTCTGTATGAATTTTGTGTTAATAAGAGGGGAAGGATATATCATACTAGAAAAATAAGTTTGCAACTTGTAGTTTAGGTCTTCCATTTCCGACTGTATCCTTGTATGGAAAAAATCCCTGACCACAAGGAATAAGGAATGCTCCAGTCCTGTTCTAGCACTTTCGCTGAAGTGTCTCCACTAAGGCTCAATCCATCTTCTGCACCATAGAGGTGGAAGTGACATTAAAGAACAGTAAGAGAAGGTAAAAATATTTATCCGGAAAGCCATCACCCATCTTTTCTGCTCATCCCTGAGAAAATTTATGTAGGTAATCAGTGCAGACTGTTTGCTGCTTCCTCCTCTACCCCATACTCTCAATTATTTCTGTAGGTAAGCAGGATCTCAGCTGAGCAGAAACCCATTAGAGTAAGGAAGCGGGCTACCCATCTGTCTCCAAATGTAAAGAAATTCTCCTGCAAAACCCTGATGTGAGATCTACCAGGGCTGGGGGGTTTAGGAGATAGAGAAGAACAGCTACAATCACTCTGCCAAACAAAATCTGAAACAATGAGTTGCTAAATGATCCCAATCTTCAACACACTGTGGTTTTCAATTCTGCAAAGGCTTCTGATCACAAATCATGACTCCTACCCGTTACTTCTAAGAAATCAGTTTTAATCCGCATGTATTAGTTCTTGGCTAATCACATGCATTTATTATCAGACCAAAGCTGTAATTTGCTTTATAATCTGCTCTCCGTGCTCCTCTAAAAGCCTGGCAGCTCAAGGTGGTACCACCTTTTCTGCTGTGGCTTTGCACAACCATGTGCTTTGACTATAAGCCATTTTGGGTACGGTCTCAATCAAAGCAGAGGATATAACTGACTGTAAGAAGTCACAGCATTACAGCATGGGTGCACTTAATGTCATCTAGAGACCCAGTTTGCTGAAGACAGAAGTTTAGAATTAGCGCTGGAAGTTAAATGTACTGACTATTTCTAAGTGAAACCAATCCTCTAAACACTTAAGAACTTGCTTAATTTTCAGCATATGCCACAGACTTCAAAGGAGGGTCAAAGTCCAATAGTTTGAAGTAATGACAAGCAAGAAATACCCTGGAATATTGGCTAAAGAAAAAAATACTATTATGGCAAGTGTTTCTAGGTGCTACTTTTACATTTAGCTTTTCAAGTTCCTAGCACGTGTGCAAATTTTGAATTTGAGAAGACACCTAATGTTGCCCTTTTAGAATAAGGATGTGGAAAAAGGTAGAGGACCCTGATATTTGTTATGTACTTTCTTCTCTTATTAAATATTTATAATTGAAATAATTGTTCTCTGACAACTAAACACGGGTGTTAAGCAAATATTCCTTGAAGATACAATTGCCCAAAGTGCTGTTTTACCACTTCTACTACCAGGCCTGGTTTATATATGTAAACAAAACAATTTATACTTAGAATATACCCCGACATTGTGTCACTGGTTTCTCCTTTCCTGCAAAGCTGACTTACAGGGCCTCAGGCTTATGCTATCGCTCTGTGGAGAGACGCTTTTGTCAGAATGGGATATTTGTGTCAGAAGGAGCAATGATACATTAACATCACTGTGCATATGAGCCAGAATAAAAGAATCGGAAAGACTAAAAACAATAATTACAATGCCTTCCCTTCCATATGTGGCAGTCATGCTTTAACATCGGGACAGAAACAAGCATGACTGGAATAGCAAAGGAGAGGTCAAGGATTACACAAAATCGTTTCCTGAGGTCACCAATTTGTAACACACACATCACATTCAGCCTGTGCTTGCAGTCAGTGTCTGCTCTTCTACATAGTTTTGTGTTATGTTTTATCATTTATTTGGTATAAGATCTTGAGCCAGAGAGTTGGGCAGATGAAAGGAGACTGAGGGAGGATGTGAAGAAAGCAAAGGGGGAGAAGAAAAATTGAAATAGCTCGAGGAAGCAGCATAAGAAATGTTTGGGAAGTGCTTGAAAGAGCACTGCAAAAGGATGGAGGAGTGATGAGTGTGGAGACCTCTTTTGTGTGAGGGATCCATCACTCTGAAACATCACTTTGGTTCACTTCCATTTTCTGTATTAAAATCCTGTCTTTTAATCCAGACATATTGTGTAAATGACTTTGACCTTGACAGAAACCCTAGAGAGAGAGAAAATTTTGTCACACTGCTGTAATTTTTTTCCTGAGGTGACAGTATCCCAAATGACAATCACTTTCCTTTGCAATATTCTTTTCTTGGGTAAATAGCCAACCCCAGTCTGTTCCTTTTACTCCTAAAAGGCTGGAGACAAACTCCATAACAAAATTATTATAACTTGTATCTATTTCTTATGAAAAGTTTATAAGATAAATGCAACAAAACAACAAAGCACAAATTATTAACTAAATTTTACATTTCCTGCCAAACCATATTATATTAATAACTTGTGTGGGGGTCTTTGTTTCAGTTATAAAACACCTACATTCCTTGGTCAACAAAGCCAGGGGAAAAAAAACTCAGGGACCTCAAAGATCATTTAGTCCTCTCGTTTAGGACTCTTTTCATATCAATCACAGTCTCAGTGTCCCCTCAATGAGGGAGTAAAATGATGGGATATTTCACCTTTCCAGACGACCAGACCCCTTTGCTTTCAAGGCCGTCTAAGTGAGAATACATTGCAGGTGGTTGCACTATTGAGAACAGTTGGATAATCTTTCACTCTCAAACATTGACAGAGTAGCTTCAAAGCATTCTCCTTCTATCTCTCATCCTTGCATGTCGGACTGTGCCGTAGGCAGCGTGACAGCCGAACATATGGGGCATAGGTAAGAATGTACGTAGATGGTCAAAGCTGGGTTCTGCCTCTTGGAATTGCTGCATAGAGTTGTGCGTACGCACACGTCGTTACAACCATAGGTATTGCAAGGAAAGATACAAGGTTTGAACTTCTTTCCTTAAATCTCTGGTTGTGTATGGGCTACTTTCACCTGATTTCTAACAGTATTTAATGTATCTGACATCCATAAGATTTCCAAATTTTGAAACAATGATTTGGTTGCTTAGACTACTTTCCTGATTGAGCAGGGGGCTTGGACCAGATGACCTCCAGACGTCCCTCCTAAACTCAAGCAGTCAGTGATTCTGACATCAGTGTAGCAGTGAGTTGGAAGGTCTGATCCCGACTGAAATGTTAAGGTCTGTGTGAGTAGCATTTGGCATCTGTGTGGGTTAAACAGGCTGAGCCTCCCTCAATTCTGAACACCCATTGAGCAGGAGAAAGAGAGGACATGGGTGAATCTGTCTCTTTGGTGTGTCATTACTTCTGATTTTCTCATGTTTAGAAATGCAAATAATATGATAACGTACTATCAGAGCAAAGTGAAACTCCTCAGGGATTTCATGTAAGACAAGTTCCTTTCAGGATTATTGCAGCAGTGATAGCAATACAGTGGTAGCAACCCACCTAGACCAGTAGTGTTTCTAAATAAAAGAGATTGTATTTGCTAACACAGAAACCCCTGATTTGGGGTTCTAAAGACAGAGCTCTTATAGACCTCAGTGCATCAGACGAACTCTGCTAAGACTCATGAACTTCTTACAGAAACTGACACAGATGAAAAGGAAACTAGAGCTTGGCATCTTACTCTGCATCTCACAATCCTCTCCCCTGCACAATTCTGGTGATTTCAGAAGTGTTGCCACTTCTGAGGTGTAGGAGGAAAAATGCAAATTAAAAAAGGTAATGATGCTTTTCATGTAAATACTAATATTATACAACAAAAAAGTAGTAGCCCTGCAGTAATTTTTATACTTACTGCTATTTCTTCACTTACAAGAATGTAGGTGATGGTTTTAGCAATTTCTGATGTTTTGTTTTCCATCAGAAATTTCTAAAAATGAGGTGATTATGGTACCCTTAGTGCATGGAAGGTTATTCCCAGCACGCCTTCTGGAGTGCAGCAAAACACAATGAAATTCATGGGTGGTTCAGAGACTCAGCTTGTGGTTCCGCTCAAATGCACAACACAGACAGCTCTTCACATCTTAAAATCAAATACAGCCTACGAGGAGAGCCGGTTGTGTGAGGGGTACGGAGCAGGCATGCACAGTCCTTGTGCTCAGGAGCTGCAAAGGCGTGTGGGTCAGGGTGCTGAGACAGAAATTGTTCAAATGCTCTGCACCACGGAGGCAGGCACAGCACTCACTGTGCGTACGGGCCACTCCAGGTCAGCTGGATGAGGAAAGGGGTTCCTGTCCTGCAGCAAATTACAGAGGCAGTATAGGTATATAGCCAATTAAAATGTCAACCAAGCTGTACAATCTTACCATTGGCTTTGGCAAAGAGCATGCACAGCATCCAGCAATTTGGGTTTGCTGATGGGCAGTAATTTGTGAGGCTGGTGAAACAGTACTGACATTAACTGTGTCTATACCATCTATTTTAATTTGCCATTTCCACTTAATTTTTCCAGTTGTTCTTCTTTACTCCTTTATAGTAAATTATTACACACCTTCCCTTAACTGGAATCATCTCACAAATGCTGATCTCAAAAAATTTTGCTATCTGTATTTTGAAAATATGATAACGTTACCCTTAAGTTATGTTTTAGGCAACTCAGAATACGGAATTATTAGTGTGGCAGAAAAGTTTATTTTGCAACAAAAATCCATTGTCTTATGATATCTTTTGTTGCCTCGTTTAATCTAGAAGTTCCAGGTGATGGGTGTTCCTTTTCTCTTGGAACATTCCACAGTTTAATAAATTAATATTTTTTCTTCTTAGATTGAGCATAATTTCTTTTTTTTCCATATGGAAACCAAAGGCATTATAAAAATGGGCTAGTTATTGTTTTAGTTGAATTTATCAGACCCTTCCTTTTATTTTTGCATTACTACCAAATAAGGACTTTTCAATTAATTAAAATTTTAACAAATATTACATATCCTTAGCAAAATGCTGATTCTATCTGTGAATCACACTGAAGGAACAATACCAAAAATTTCCTCTGACAGTAAAACAAGAGGACCAGTACCGTGAATTATTTGTCCAATGAGATAAAATTCTTCAATCCTTTTGTTATTACTTCTAGATAAAGTAAAAATGCTAATTTTTGTTATTTTTTTATCACTGACACTGAAATGTAAAGGTGGGAGTTACTTTTAAAGTGCAGGTGTTTTTTTCAATTTTTAAAGTTTCCTTTTTCTTCAATAAGCGGAGGAAAAAATAAAGCCAAGAAACAAGAAAGCGATCTGCTCCACCAGAACTCTGTGACCAGCAGGACACCGGCTCTTCCACAGCTACATTAGGGTGGGACCACAAGTTTCCTCTGGGACCTGAGAGATGTTCCATCTCTGTTGAGTGAACATTTTATTATAGGCCATATCACTTTCTTGTGCCTCTTGCTTACAGCTGAAGGGGCTCTCCTGGAAAAGGGGTTTTTACGACAAGACTTTGCCTACTTGTCTTTGCTGATGTTGTTGGCTATAGCGCCTTTCACCCATAGGGTGATCAATTTTTTTTCTCTCTCTCTCAAACAGACGTTTGTCTTTCATGTTTTATTGGTTCAAGGAGCCACAAATTGGAAGGGAGTTTTCTGTGCACAGCGGGACTATGGAAGGGCAGAGGCCCAGATGTAGGCGGAGTTAAGAGATGCATAGACATGTTTGGTCCTAATATCTTCAGTTCATGGTAAAAGCTGTAGCTATATTTTCCTATTCGTGCTTATGAATATGTCTCTCTTATAACCATCTTCCTACAGAAAGAAATATAAGAAATTTAATTTTCTTTTCAGCTCGTATTCTACATACTGTAGTCATTCACACAATAATCGCAAATATGTTCTTTGACAGTTTAAATGGAAGTGCATTAACACTTAAAACTGGATTTTATTGGATATATTTAGCTTTTGGATAAATGAAGGAAATAATAAAGATGACTGGTTTTCATTCCACACATTCAGTAAATTGAGCTTATATGATAACTTTCATAGGATAAATGTTAGTTTAAATTATCTGCATTTGACCTTTAAGCTAGTATTAAAATGCTAAACCAATTTATGCTGTTAAAATGCATTGAACAAATTATATGACAATAACTCTTATACAATGTGAAGCAATTTTGATGATCTTTAAAGATAGTGGATGGTATTTATGATAACAGCTCTAAGCGCCTTTATATCACAGCTGTGGTGAGGCTTAATGTGGCAGGAACTGTCAGACTGGATCAATACATGCTTTTCAGGCTTCTTTTGGTGCCATAATCCAGCCCCTGCAAGAAGTGACCTCATGAGCTGCCTAAGCTCTTGTTGTTCTTGTTCTGTTTTGTTAATTGAAGAATATCGAGGCTTATGAAAATGACAAAGCTGAGCAAAAGCTAATTATGAAAGAAAAACAATAAAGCCAGGGGTGAGTCTAGGTCAGTGGGAGTCCAGACTCTACTATATTTTTTCTGCCATCTGTCTGCTGGTGTTTGAGAGAAGAAACTAACATTTTTTGCATACAAAATTAGGGAGCAAAATCAAGCAAGTATTTTAGTTTTTCCAGAGAAGCCTTTGCTCCTTTAAAAAAGAAAGCCGTCAACTCACTAAGAGGAAGCTGTAGGTGACAACAAACAAGTTGCAGACAAATAAACCCTTGTCTTTCTTATTTATTTATCTTTTGTTTTACCTGTGGCCCCCTCTAACACCCAGCTCCCCTGCTGCCTTACCCAGCCAGGCGCAAGGGCTGCGGGATCGGGCCCTTCAGCGATACAGAGGCACCAGCACCTTGACTTATTCAATCTAACAAGGGCTGCGAGGATAACAAAAAGAAAAGCTTTTACCGTCAAGGCGGAAACATCCTCAGCAATGAGAGTGAACAGTGTTAGAAACCTCAAGGGAAAACATAACCTTGCTGTTAAAATGAATTTTTACTTTAATTTAAAAGCCTTTTGTATGGAGGCGCTAGGGCACACAGCTTAGCACATGCATCTGCTCAGGACTCAGTTGACTGTAAGCAAAAATACGACAGATCCCTAAGCTGGTTTGTAAGAGATCGTCTAATACCTGGACAGAGTCACCAAATGACAGCTGCAAGTAATTGGCTGCACCTTTTATTAAGTATTTTAGTAATATACAATAGATTGTTAGCCATAAAAAAACTCTCACTGGGATCCCAGTCCTTGTGCAAGGTCTAATATTCCAGCAGGAATCCTGTCCTTCTCTGGGTCTCAAGTTTAATTATCGCAGCGATTTCTCTGCCTTTGGAAAAGCTCTGCTACACCAAAGCCAGATGTATTTCTTATTGGATAATAGCTCCCTTCGCATTTCATAGAAAATATTGTGCTGAGTCCAGCTGTACATTATACATTCGATATGCAGACACTAAATTAAAAAATAAATGGACTACGTAAGTGACATGTGGTTGACGTTAATGTTAGAGAAACCTAGAAACAAGATTAAAAATCTAACCTAAACATGTAAAAAAAAAACTTATATTTTTCTAGAGGAGGATTTCACGCTGGAGTTTAGCTGTATGTTTTTAAACACAGGCTACTAATATTTTCAAACACTCCATATGAGTTCATACAAACATATTTCAGACCCATCTTTTCTGCAACTAAAGTACTTGGATAAAATGCGATTATTGAGATATGAGCTCAGCTTCCAGAGCTCAGCTTCCATTTTCTTACACTTAAAATTAAACATGTAAATAGATTTCATTTTTTCCTTAAACACCGCAAAATCACAGTAATAGGAATACAGTCCCAACAGACAAGCAAATTTAACTGAAAGTGTCCCAATATCGTACGTATGGACAGGGTAGTGTATTTTTACTTCATGTTATAATGAAAATAATCTAGTATTGACATGTCATTACAAAAAGCTGCTTAAATCACGGTGATCTACAAAGACAATCAGAAAGAGATCTTAAAAACAAAGACAATGAGTCATTGGGTCCTGACTAGTAACTAAGAAAGAAATCTTTGAGGGTATTAAGGACCAAGCAAAGAAAATTGACACACACGGGATTTTTTGGCCAGAAAGATGGGTACAGTAAAAGCAAACTTGTGGTTTAAAATTTGTTTCTGTTTTTTTTTTTTTCAAGGCATTATGGGATTTTGCAGTGGATTCCTGTAAACAACTGGGGCTGCCGTGGGAGCGGGCATTTGGGAATTTTCCCCCTGTGCAATGCCTCTGACAGGCTGGGTATGCTCATTGGCAGCTGCCCTGAGCCTGATGGCTCTTTAGCATCATGAAACAGAAAGGTGAGGATTATATTAAAGAAAATAGAAGGGTAAGAAATAAGATAGGAGGACAAAGCACAGACAGCAAGGTTGCCAAACCCACCCAGGAAACACTCGTGCTATCACAGTGCCGTCCTCTGCCTGGCAATCACAGCCCTTCTGCTTGCAGGGTTTTCATGGGGCATCCTCAGCACCCTACAGGGGCGAGGAGCCCCAGTTCAAGCTCTGTCCATGCGTGCAGTCCGTCTTTGCAGCCCTCTGGAGTCAGCCGGAGAGGGAAACCTGGGCTTGGTGTTGTCTCAAGTGAGTTTTGCAGGTCTGAGCACATCCAGGTGAGAGAGAAGGAGTGCCCACATGCTGGGTCTGCCCAAGATCTCCCTGACTGTGACCCTTGCAGCCTTCCCCTGGGATGCAGATACCTGTGCCGAAGCCAGGGGTTCCCAAACCCCGCTTTCCCCCAGCCTTGCATTGGCCAGCCACATCCGCATGCTGCAGGGCTGGATCCTGGCCCACCAGCTGTTTTTTAGCTGCATCTTGTGGTGCAGAATTAACTGGAGTTGGGGGCAAGTCTGCTCCATCCCATCAGTGCTGGGGCAGCCCACCCACAACAGCCTGATGAGCAGCACACCCACTCAAGGGAAGCAGACTGGGCTTGTTTGGGTTTTGTGAGGTTTTTAGCTTCCCTCTCTTAACTCAGCTGAGAGAAACGAAAAGGCTGAGTTGGCTGGGGCACCGTCTTTGTTTCGCTATCTCCTCCTCTTCCTCAGCCCTGCAGCGCTCCTTGCTGGGGCCGGGGACACAGGGAGTCCCTGCCAGGTGCGGACAATCATGTCTAGGAATTTGTGCCAGAGCTTTGGCCCAAGAGCTAATTCACATCTTTGGGCAAAGTCCCGCCGCTCCTCTCTGTCTCGAGCTCACAGGTTAAGAGCAGGCTCAGCCTCCGGTTTCCAGCTGCTGCCGCTCTGCTGCAATCTGCCTTCGGGAGCCACCCTCCAGATGCTTGAGGAAACCACTGCCTTTTTTTTAAAGGATTAAAGTTTACTATGGATAATGCCGATTATTAGGAGGATTGGAAGGGTCCACTCGTCAACTGAGTCTTTTTTTCCAAGACATTGCCCAAATTCAGAGCTCTTCCAAAAAACTCACAGTCACAGTCGGGTTTGTTGCCCGCTATTCATGGGCTGAAGATAATTTACTTCCAATCTAAAAACATCTTCAAACTAAAAGCAAATATTACTTCATGAATCCAACACTGATCACATCTTTTCCCAACATGACAGGAACTGAACCCAGACAGCCCTTTTTTTCTGTGCTTATTAAGAAATCCTTTGAAGCTGGTGGTGACCCCTCAGAAAGTTTATGCAGGATAGCCATGCTTAAGGAAATCACATTAGTGTCCAATAAAGAGACACATTTTAATTTGACTCTGTTTATCTTCGAGGAAAGCAAGCAGTGAACAATACCACGCAACATGGGACAATGGAAGTGCTATAAATTGGTAAGTCAAAGCTAGTTCTTTTTTTTTTTTTAATGCAACAAATAGCCAAATGCATCAATTAAGGAAGCTCCAGGAAGGAGCAGAAAAGAGCATTAAGCAGACAGAGAAGAACACCAGGAGGGAGAGAGCAACATGTTAAGGCATGTAAGGAACTGCAGAGAAAAAGAAGTGTCAAACGAAATATACTTAGTGATGTGAAACATGCAGTCACCAAACATTGCTTTGCATTATAAAAACTAGAAGATGGCCAAAGAGGAATTTAAGATCATGTAAAATGGAATGGAATTTATAGAGAACAAGAATTTCTGAAGCATGAAAAAGCAGTCTGCAAAAAGAGCGTGATATGCACAGATATATTGAGTAAACTGGGTTGTTGGGGTTTTTTCTTCTTGGTGCACGCACAGTCACGGCAAAAATTAAAGCCTGCCTTCCACATCAAATCCTGCGCCCTGATTCTGTGTTCGCTGCAATTAGTAGGATCACTCCAATCTAGAGCACTGAGAGCAGACTTTTGTTAAAATGAGTGATATTTTGCGAGCTGCTTACCCAGGGATGTCTGAGTGACCCAGCCCAAGTGCTGCAGGTTTATAATCCCGCTGCCAGACCTGCATGCAGTAACATTGCAGTGAGTCCAGGGGCCTCACACCGGGTACGTGGACCAGGACAAAGGAGGAATATCTCGGTACTTTATAACTCCATGTATTTTCTTTGACATAGTCCTTTTAGAAATGCACCAAATAGTGATCTTCCGGAATTCATTTTCTCGTGCTGGTCATACTGCTTGACCAATTAACCGTTTGCATATGGATAATACATATTTAGTTAAATATATATTTAGTGCTATGTGGATTTATAAATGTTTAATACATACGCAAAAGGCACTGGAAATTATATGCAATGGTAGAGCTGTATATACTTGGCCTAACTCTAATGAACATATTCTAGATTTTGTAGATGTACGATGTTGAAATCACTGCTTTTGTTAAAATGAGTGATATTTTCTATGTGTCAAACTTTAAATAGATTTCCACTAAATTACACTTCTAGGTTTGAGGGTTTTTTTTTTCCTTTGCAGACATCAAAAATGAGATATAGTACAGTCAAATATTTTAATATAGTCATAGTGATTTTTAGTTCTTTTTTGAAGCTAAGTTCTATGCACAGAGAAGGTTTGCAGAAAAATGTTCTTCCAGTCATCTGTATGCACTTTGCTATTCGCACGTATAACCAGAATACCAGTCAAGCCTCTCTGAGCAGACTTCGAGCTCCTCTGTCTTTGGCTGACTGCTACATACATTCCTCCTCTCCCAGGTTATCTAAGCTCCCTCTGCAGTCAGCGAAATCACCTGCAGAGGATGATTCCTCCGGTGTCTCCTAGGCACTTATTTATGGTCCACTGACTCCGAAGAGATCCTAAATAGCTCTAGTTAGTTTGACACCTAACTCTTCCAAATCAATGGCTAAGCAAGACAAAGCCCTCGCTTGCTGTAAGGATCTATTTGAACACAGACAAGAGCGGAGGAGGGCTGATAGAGGGGAAAGTGAAAATGCACACAGTACTGTACACACACGTATATGCTGCAAATTTTTTTGATGCTTTTCGTGGAAAATATTACCATGAGAAACAGACGCTCCTCTCAGCTGCACCTTCAGCTTCTCATGCCTTTATCTCATCAGGGATTTTTTTTTTTTTAGGAAAGTAACAAAGGGGATAGTACATCATCGGCTATGACTGGCAAAGAAAATGAGGATTTGCAGAGCTGAATTTGCACTGGCTTTCTTACTGTGGAGCCCTACTGATTTCAGTACCATTTGGTCCGGTTATAAGCCACAGATCTGGGTTTTAAAAATCTGTGCCTGCCACATATGCTTTCACACAAGAATATTTTTCTTCATGATCCCTAAGGTTGTGTTTGTGCTTAGAGCCTCTTTAACAGCAAATTATAACAGCAGCAACCAATTGCAGAAGAGGAGGAGAAAGCTGGTTATTGTTTTCTGCCGTTTGCCTTCTTCCTCCTACACAAAAGCAGGAGGACAGAGCATTATTCAGAGATGGTTATTACAAGCTAAATGCTTACATGTAAAGATGTACCAAGACAAAATAAATGCATTTGTAAACTGCTCATGGCTATGCTACAAATAATGCACTTGCCTTTTACACAAGTAACCCTTCATAGTGCATTTGTTCGCCGTGTCTCATAGGAGCAATAACACTGTGAGCCATACCTTTTCATGACTTTATTATCGGTAATCTTTGTTAGCCTGTCTCTCTTCATCCGCGATGTCAAAGTTACAACGTGCACAAAGCTGCCAGGCTCCCAAGTCACACCTGGCCCTCAGAACATATCACACCTATGTGCTTGTATTTAAACTGGCTTCTTGTCACATTTTTGCCTGGACTTTCAAAATGCTCCTTCCAACCTATGAAGCTTAGCACAGAGTCACCATTTTTGTGCGACAAACCATTTCTGCCTTTCTGCCCCGTTTGCTCTTTAGCAGTATTTGGCAAAGGTTGCCTGGGGTCAAACCTTCCCAAATTACATCATAAGTTAGAACCTCCTTCTTCAAAATTTTAGAAATGAGGAAAAGGAGAGATGGATGACCTTCAAAGTCTGATTGTAGATCCAGGTGCAAATTTGGTAAATTATTTTTCTAATACCACAGACTCCAGGCCCCAAATTAAATTTTGCAGCCTGGGATCAATTCATAGGACCTAAAACCTGCAGCTCTGGGGGATTGCTAAAAATATCTTGTTTAGACACATTAGCAGAATTCAAAAGTCTGTGTAAATGTAGTCAAAACCTTCCTGGATAACTGTAGCCATGTGCGGTTGTTCAGTGTCAGGGCCAGGTAGGGATCTTTTTAAATAAAATATAACTGACCAATATCTTTCTCTACATTTTGTTAAAACTGGTTTTGAAAAATATTAAAGCATAAGATACACCTTTTTCCTGCTGAACAGTCTTCAAAGAATAATCTTTAATATTTGTATCAGTATTTTCTAGTGTGTTTGCTGAATAAAGAGACAATCTAGGTTGTACATATTTGAGGTATTTCTGTGCCTTGATAACATCAGGCAATTGGTCTGCATATGGGGATTTTCCATGGAAGCAATTACTTCTTCAAGGGAACCTATGATTTCTTCAAGACCAGGAATAGCAATGGAAATAGGACAAGAGGAAATGACCTTAAGTTGCACCAGAAGAGGTTTAGATTGGATATTACGAAAAATGTCTTCACCAAAAAGGGCATCAACAACTGGAACTGGCAGTCCAGGGAAGTGGTTGAGTCATATTCAAAAGATGTGTAGATGTGGCCCTTGGGGACATGGTTTAGTGGTGGACTTGGCAGTGCTATGTGAACAGTTGGACTTGATGATCTTAAAGGTCCTTTCCAACCTAAACAATTCTATAATTCTATGATTCTATGTTCTGCTGTGCTAATGTCTGTTCTCCAGTGTGCAACAGGGCAAAAATCAGGAACCGAGCAAGAAACAGCCGCGGTCTGTCTCATATTTTTCTGCCTAAAGATCACTGTGCAATGAGAGGCAGCTTGTGGATGCCAAAGCATTCTCCCTCCCTAAAATGCCTCCATAGCGTTTGGAAGTTTACTTGCTTTGCTTTTCCTGAATCAGAGTGGAAGAGTATTGGGAGCACCAAGAAACAACTGGCAGAACTTGATCTCCGAAAATGTCTTGCTGTTTTCCATGTCGTCTGCTCCCAGCCAGGCAGGAGGAGGTTACAGCACGCAGTTAGCTGCTGACTTTGCAGACCAAAGAGGTCTGAACTAAGGAATCACCAAAATTGGGCTGGTCATTTCTAACTGTGGCCACTGATCCCTTTGAGAACATCGAGCCCTGGTTCTGGGACTGATCCATAGAACTGGGGTACCAGAGGAATCCTCTGTTTGGCCAGGGTTTCCTGGTGTCCCATAAGCAAAAGCTCTACTTGGTTCCTGAGAAAAAAATTCAACAGCTCTGATGTATTGTCAAAATCAACCATACACATCAGCCATGCGTATTACACAAACGATAACTTCAAGCACCTGGCTAAGTCCCTGGCTCCAGGATCAGACCCCAGAACATGTGGCCCCATATTGCTTTGCTGTAACAGCAGGATTTGCCAACTATTTTTGAGCAACTGAGGTTAAAAAAAAAAAAAAAAAAAAAAAAAAAAGAA
>VXAK01023554.1:5161-35383 GCA_013399435.1 Arenaria interpres
CTTCCTTCTCCTTCTGGTTTTTTTTGGAAATTAATTGCCCTTTGTAAAGATTTTGAATTTTGTAGATTACATGGAGATGAATGAGTAAAAAAAAGCTTTGGAAAACTTTCTCCACCAGGAAATGTTACTTTTGCTAATACTTATTGAAGGAGAAATCATGGATTTCTTTTCTTTGTGAAATATGTCATGGAATTAAATTTTATTTTACTAAAGTAGGAGGTAGTAAATTAAATATAATTTTTATATAGAGAGTGAGGACTAATTGTTGTAGTACTTTACTGTTTGCAGTCAATAACTAAAAGCCTTGTGGTTGGTCAGTGATACTTTTTACTGGTCAATGTCATATTTTTTTTATCTCGACAGGTAAATTTGGAGGGAAGCAGGAACTCCATTATTTGGAGATTTTCTTGGTTCATTAAGGGGTCTGTGCCAATGGGGGCATCGCACCAGTTTTTTTTTCTGTTGTACAGTGACAACTGTACAAAAAGGTCTATGAAGAGGTTCATCAATTCTGCATGACCACCGTTCTAGATTTTAAATTCTGACAAAAACGTTCACAACCTGTCCTTCCTCTTCGAGTTCAAACACGTTGTTAGCAGTTTGTCTGGACTATGAATTCATAACAAGGTCTTCGGTGTGTATGTGAAGCTTCAGCAAGAAAATTATAGGGATGTGAATTCAGAACACCATAACTTGTACGTGGTACTTTTAAAATACATGGATCCTTCTGGTCTACAGAGAGCAGTCTTGATAAATCTTCCAAGAAGGCTTCCAGTTGCGAAGCAATTCCAAAGAAGAGCCCAGATGGCTACTTAAAATTTCAATAGCGATAGCTGTGTTTAAAAATGTCTTCATGTCAACAAGAGGTGCCCTGGGTGCTCCTCGCAGGGGAAGTGTTTTAAAACTGTGTGTGAGTTTGAGATGGTGGTTATAAGGATGCCTATTTCAGCAAAATGGAAAAAAAAAATACTAATCATAGGCAGGTGGAAGGGGTCAAATAATAAAAGTGAGGAAAATCGAGGCATTTCCAGGTAATACTAGGTTTCATACATGTTAAACTGGCATCTGTTTGGGATGAAAAATGTGTGAAGCAAGTAGCAAGAAATGAACTCAAGAAATGGAGTGAATTTCCATGTGTTAAGAGTTGCGTGTCTTAAGGAAGTCGATTGTCTGTTCTAATATGAGGCAACGTTAGAAATGGCCATTGGAATAAGAACGAAGGTGAAAGCCTTGAATATAGGCTGTGCTTGCTCATGACAGGCTTTGAATTTTCCTTACGTGTTTATTTAGCTGCACTGTCTTTGTGTCAGCTCAGAACGTTTCATGAAATGGGAAAATTAAAGATCACGGCCCAGGCAGGCTGCAGTTGCTTCAGCCTCTCTTGCTAATGAGATGCTGATTTCTAAGTGAGCTCCGTGCTGGAAGGGAGTTACCATAATTGTTCAAATTGGAGCTTTTTCTCTGCTTGTATTTCCACGTGGGGCTGTGGGGTTGGTAAGGAAGTGAACGGTTTTGTCTCTCTTGCTTGATATCTGCTGGGGTATTTGTGAAAATAGCAAGGTGGGGTTCGGATGTGGTGTTACCAGCTTCCTTTTGATGCTTGGTTCTGTCTGGTGTGCCTCAAATCATAGAACCGTGGAATTGCCAAGTGTGAAAGGGACCTTTCAGATAGAGTCCAACCATCAACCCAACACTGACACAAACCATCACTAACCCATGTCCCTCAGCACCACGTCTGCCCGGCTTTTAAATCCCCCCGGGGACGGGGACTCCACCACTGCCCTGGGCAGCCTGGTCCAAGGCTTGACAACCCTTTCAGTGTGGAAGTGTTTCTTAATATCCAATCTGAACCTCTCCTGGGACAACTTGAGGCTGTTTCCTCTTGTCCAAATGTGAGACTGTTGCTTTCCTGGCATGTTGAGTGATGAGAAAAAGAAAGCATGTGCCTGCAGAACAGAGTACGGTCTCGATCACACTTTCTGTGCCTCAGCTGAACTCTGAATTGTAGAAGAGCCGAGGAATTTTTTCAGTATTTTTCTAAAGCAGCAATGCAAATGACTGTGGTGCCTTTATGTCATGAACTCTACTTTGCAGTAATAGCTTTAAATTGCTTTGCGTTAAGATGTACAGCCTTGGGTAGAACTCAGTTCCTTGCATTGATGCAACGGTTCACACAAATTGTTTCAGAAATAACAAAAAGGTTATTGGACCGTCACTAAAAGGCACACATACAAATTATCTGTAGTGGCAAGGCACGGGTGCAGCATGCATTGCGTGGTTTTTTTCCTCCTTCCCTTTCAGCTTATTTTGCACAAGTGAGAAACTTGTGAATATTTGGAATTATAGCTTTTTCTCTCCTCTCTGTTGTCATCTTCTTGCGTTGTTTTTGGGGACTAAGAAATTGAAGCTTTTGATTTATGTATGTATGTATTTGTTTGTAGCTGTTGTCTTTAAACATCTCTTTCTGGATTGTATCGTTTTGTCTTAATTCCCTGTGACCTTCCCTTCTGGGACTGGAGAGGAGTGGAATGGGAAACTTAGAGTCACAGAATCACAGAATGCCATGGGGTTGGAAGGGACCTCTGGAGATCATCTCCTCCAACCNAAATCTTGTTGAGACTCGAGGTATTCCTTGGCTGTTGTTACGCTGAATTTGGTTGAAGCCGAGTATCTATATCGAATAAAAACTTTCTTGGACTTAGGGAGGAGACAGAAGCTCCTGTAACGATGTAAACTTCATTTTTTGGGGAGAATTTAGCTAAAAACCTGTGAAACAACAACAAAAAAAAATCTGTGTGAAATAACAGTACCACAATTACAGAGTTTTTGCACCAGCTCTAAACATGGGAAAACGGGGCTTATTTCTAAAACCTTAATTTCATCCAATTAAATTGATATAATTCAATATTGTGCAGTAGATATTACGATATGCTTTTTTCTTCCACAGGATCCTTACCTCATCCAGTGAATTGTTTACTTAGTAACTATTTGATAATTTGAATTTCTTTTAATAGATTAACCTGTGCCTTCTTTTTATTGCACGCTGTTGAAAAGTGCTTTACAGAAAGAATCCTTCACCAGTAAAGGAATGTTCTGCGAGGAAACGATCAGTAATTGCTGTGGTCGGCTATTTGAGGAACAATGATTAATTTATTTTTCATCAGTTCCTGTTAGGTACAGGACCATCATTTCCTCCTCCATATGACCACACAGTTCCGAGAAACAGAATGAATGATTGAAATATCCATATATTTTGCATTCTTTGTTTTTCTCGGTCTTTTATGGGGGAGTGGGAGGAAATAGTTTTATGTCAGACTATACCTGCTCAAAATGGTGCTTTCTTAGGGCTGGGCTGAAGTTCCAGTTGCTCAGCAGTTCTGCAAATCAAACCCTAGAGCGTAAAGTCAGGTACTAGCAAATGAAAAATGTACAGTGAAATGACTATATGCTAAGGCTTTTGATTTACACTGAGTAGAAATTGGCAAAGGTAAGAGCTAACTCTCCAGGACAGTATTCAGTCACTTTAATTATGTGATCCCCCTTTTTTTTTTTCGGTGTTTTGCAGCCTATACTGGAAGGGGGCTTTCATCTTCATGTGTCCTGCATCTATCCCATACAACAAGCAAGGCATGGGCCCAATGGTGCATAATCAATTGATTTAAAAATGTATTGATATTGCAAAATACACACCCGTAGCTGCTGAAGTGGGGATTATGAATTACTTCTATAGTAAGTGAATAGAGAGATTTGTTACTTACATGAAAAGTAACATCTAAGGTTGTAACTTCCTTAGAGTGTGGGTCAGGAATATGTTTTTGAAACAAATCTCGTAGTTGTCCCCACTTCTTATATGCCGGCTTTCATCATAGAGCCATCTCAAAGTGCATGTACTGAATTTCTTTATAATGTAATGATGTGGAACAGGATGTGCTCTAGCAGCAGATCCAATACACTTCACTTGCGAACAAGCCCACTGCGTGGCACCGACTAGAGATAATCTAAGTGGCCCTGTTGCTCTACTCCTTCTTTTTACCCTCCAAAATTATGGATCTCAGGTTGTCATTGCAAAAGGTTTTCCAGTAATTGTAGAATCAGAATCATAGAATGGTTTGAAGTGGAAGGAACCTTGAAAGCCATCCAGTTCCAAATCGCTGCCCTGGGCAGGGACACCTCCCACCAGCCCAGGTTGCTCCAAGCCCCCTCCAACCTGGCCTTGAACCCCTCCAGGGATGGGGCAGCCACAGCTTCTCTGGGCAACCTGGGCCAGGCTCTCACCACCCTCACAGCAAAGAAGTTTTTCTTAATATCTTATCTCAATCTGCCCTCTCTCAGTATCAAACCCTTCCCTCTCCTCCTGTGGCTCCCCTCCCTCATCCAGAGTCCCTCCCCAGCTTTCCTGGAGCCCCTTGAGGGACTGGAAGGGGCTCCAAGGTCTCCGCCGAGCCTTCTCTTCTCCAGGCTGAACCCCCCCAACTCTCTCAGCCTGTCCTCCCAGCAGAGGGGCTCCAGCCCTCCCAGCATCTCCGTGGCCTCTTCTGGCTCCGCTCCAACAGGTCCATGTCCTTCCTGTGCTGAGGACTCCAGAGCTGGAGGCAGCCCTGTGGGGGGGTCTCCCCAGAGCAGAGGAGCAGAATGCCCCCCATTGCTCTGCTGGCCGCGCTGCTGGGGATGCAGCCCAGGATGTGGAGGGTCTTTCTGAGCTGCCAACGCACATTGCCAGCTCGTGTTGAGCTTCTCGACCCCTTGAATAATAGCTCAAATAACTTCCAAGTGTTTCTATTATGGGATAAAGGACTTTTGCTTAGCCAAGTAAAGAACCTAAAATTGATGCTGTGACTACCTCATGTACTGTAACAGATGAGCATGAAGCTACAGAGTTAACATGCACAGACAACTCGAATTCTCCCATCTCCTCGCTCATCAGGGCTTGAGTCAGCAAACGGCAAGTTCTTTTAACATCACTTTTTTTGTGTGTGTGTAATTATATACTATATACTTCACTGTGGTTTCATTTTGAGACCTCATTAGGAAGACTGTAAGAAAAAGTACATACGTCTTTGCTTGTGGCAGTTTTTATTCCAATCTGTGATATGTAACTATCGCCTAAAATCTATATTAAAAGACTTCAGGCTGTGATGAGGGACGTAAGTCTCTAAAGATTTGAAAGGCCTGATGAGGGTGGCTAAGCCTAAGTATGGTTTAAAAGGAGAGGAAATCAATACAAACTTGTGGAGAAGAATTAGTATCATCAAAGCAATTTTTGCATTACTAGGCACTGTTTCTCCAACTCTAACACATTAATGAAAAATTAAGACATATTTATGTGGAAACAAGTTTTTCCCACCTTTCTGTTGCAGAAATTAGCCTTCCTTAATAGCTGGAAAGCTGAAATACCTACGTCCAATTAAGGAGGAGAGAAACTATGATTGCTTTATCTGAAGGATCCTAGTTACTGGCTTTTAATCTCTCTGGAATAATTTGGTTGTTTGAAGAGAATCAAATGCCATGGGGCTAGAATGAAAGAAAAGTCTAAATCATGTTAAATTGTTAAGGGAATTCTCAGATCTTTCAGAAATAAGTCTTAGTCTAATTGTCACAAACTTCATGGTAGCTTCCCCAGAGTAAACTGAAAGATCTATCGCAAATAGCAAAGGTAAATTCAAAGAAACATATAAGGTCATATTTTGGAACTCTGCTCAGAGCTACCGTGATTAAAGGTCAAGAATCTTCTCTGTGTAGGAGAAGAGTAGTTTCAGAAATATGGATGGGCCTTTTGGAAATTAGGAGTAGAATTGTGGTAAGAAAGATGGATGTGGTTGTGGATGTAGAAACATTCTCTTGAAAACATGGCAGCTATTTTCCTTTTTCTCTGCTGTTGCTGTTATCCTGTTGGTTCTTCAGCAAAAAACTGAGATTAAAACATGGGCTGATATTTCTGATGTGAATAGAGTTAGTTTAAAACAAAATCTGGGATTTATTTCCAATAATTTTTACATGAGGGGCAAGGGTAAGCTTGTAATTGCAGTTGGGTTTTTCCCAGATGTTTTCCTGAGGCAAGTTTTGTTGGTTTTTTTTTTTAGTCAACTTTATATATAATGGAAGGAATGTTAGATTGATAAGAGACAGCACATCTTAAAACATGGTTATAACTTCTAGAACAATAAAAGTTGAGGAAGACAAGCAGCAGCTCTAGAACTCCCGTGTTCAGATGAATTTTGGTTTGACTCTACCAACAAGAACATCAGCCCAAGTGTTACTAGCGCAAAACTGAGTGGAGGGGAAAAAAATAATGAAAGAAAAAGTATTATTGTACTTCCCAGGGAGAAGACGACTAATTTTGTAGAGAAAGTCTCTTCATTAACTGAGAGCCACAAGGTTCAGCCTCTAATTACAACCTCTTCTTAATTGTTTAAGAATTCCCTAGAGAAAGATGCCCAGGCCTGTCTTTTTAAGACAACACACCCAAAGTTACGTGTTCAGCAACTCTAAAATTTAAAGTTTTTTAGATGTAGCCGCATGATTTTATTCATACATGTCCTTTAGTTTTCCTTACCCTGGGTGCTTATTTCTGTTTCTGTAAAAGAATGACGATATATTAGAAAAGGTATGAGACTAATATTGAAGCTCCTTGAATGTAATCCAGAATAGAATTGAAGAAAGATTAATAAAGCCTGACTTGGGGGTGGCTTTTGCCTATGAAAAGATAATACATAAGCAGAGAAAGCAATGTTGTACACTTATATGCACTTTACAGATAGACATTAAAGGTATGTTTAATAGAAAGAAGTTCTCTAATGTCACAGTTTATATACAGATGACAGATCTTCATAGGTTATGTCTTTTTCAGGCAGGGATGATAACAATATAATTGTTCCTCCTTCGAGAAGGAGCAGCAGTTTACCAGGAAGCCAGTGCTCATCTCATAATTAACTACTTTCCCATATTAGTATTTTTACTTCAGTTAACCGTGCTGCTTAGCGAATGCTTTTGATCTATTATTACATCTGCAAAGAATATGTTGTTTTGGCTTTTTTTCCGAAAAAGCTCTTATTATCAACCCATTTTTCAACACTTTTCAGATTCATTAAGCTAGTAGAAATACATCCAAGACGTATCTGTATTTTAAAAAAAAATAATCAAACAGCCCTTAGCTTTCTCTATGCATTTTGGAATCTTCTTAAACTCTTCTTTGTTTTTCAGAAAGTCTAACCCAGTTTAATCTATCTGAAGC
This sequence comes from Arenaria interpres, assembly GCA_013399435.1. Lineage (NCBI taxonomy): Eukaryota > Metazoa > Chordata > Aves > Charadriiformes > Scolopacidae > Arenaria > Arenaria interpres. The sequence continues at coordinate 12,393 of VXAK01023554.1, forward strand.
GATGAGCTGTAGAAGCAAGACAATTCTTATTCTGAAAAGATCCCGCTTGGTCTTGCTGTCAGTACGTTTTGTACAGTGCTTGAATGGCCCTATTGTACTCCCGTGCACTCCAAGTCAATGAATTTATCTTTCCAAGTGGAGCATTTCTTTCTTCCCTGTACCAATTCCCACTTTGGTTTCTGAAGGAGAGAACAAGACTCCACTCCTGAAAGCGTATAAGTCTGAACCTTGAAAAATAGAACCCCGTGTACCTGTCGCTCACAAACCCTGCTTTATACTAAGTGTTGTACAGTTTCCATAAAGCTTTTGTTTGGACCATTATGGAAATAACTTCGCCCTACCGTACCAATGAGATCGGTTAATTTGCCCCCATCTTCAGTTCTGAAAAGTATATTCCTCACTTCTAATTTCTTAACCTTTTTGACGTGCCTCGTGCTGAAATTCAATGCTGCGAGGTCTGACGCACTTGCTGAATTTAAAACACGACAATAGTTATTCCCTCTTCAGTGGGATTATTCGTACACTGGGTATGGGTGAAAATTTTGGAGGGTTGGTGCTTCAGCTGAAGGTAAAGACTTTCAAATTAACGCATTTCATTTCTGGAGTGTTTTTTGGTTCTGCATTGTTAAGTTCAGTCAAACAAAGTTTGGTGTCTGTCTTTGCCAGACATAAACGTGTTGTTTGGGAAGATAAGAATGTAGCTTTTCTTATTTACATTCTTTTTATGACAATTGCCAGTAGCAAGTGCTTAAAGAGAAGTGTGAACTTTGGATCTGGCTCAGTATGGTAATCATTTCAGTCATCTTTATTATTCATCATTTACCTTCAGTAAACTCTAATCTGGACCTAAGAGTATATTGAGCTCCTATTAACCATGGCTTCTGGCAGTCATTTAGCTGCTGTTTAATAAATAAAGAATGCATCACAGTGTTTTCATATAAAAGAATAGTCTCATGACCTGTCCTTCAAAAATCAGGACTTCTTAAGGCCAATTATTTGAAATAATTGAGACCAACAAATGAACCCTGCATCCAGTTTACATCTCAGAAACGCAAACCACTTAATTCTAGAAATTTGTGTGTTAGTGTTGGTTTTTTTTTTCATTTTGCTAGTTTGATTTAAGACACTGTTTCTAATAGAAATAAAAATCTTTTATTTTTGTATCCTCAATCTTTTGTCTTAGCTCATGCTTCTGTTTCTTTTTTGTGCTTCTGTTTTTCTCCCGGGTGATGCATGACTTGAAGAATGCTTCACTGCTACAGAGCTTGCTGTCAAGTTCATACTCCAAAAGAGATTATTCTGCCCACTCCTTTCCCATAGAACTGATTTTTGAGGATGAATTAGGGACTGTGTAGGCTTCACAGCACTGTCTGCTCTCGTCTAAGGCAGATGTGTCAGTATGAAAACCGTTGATTTATAGGAAAATGAGGTGGGGGCTGAAGATGAGGGGGGAGAATAAAAACGTCTATGTTACAGGATGTGAAGGGAGAAAAAAGGTAGAAATATTTAAAAATATATTAAATATGGCATGTCTAAGCCAGGGTCCTTGCTGAAAAGTTGTACTTTTTATAAAGGTTTGTGGTGAAATACACGCCTGGGTTCCACAGCGTTACTGGCAAAGGTGAAGGAAATAAAAATTTTTAATAAGGAGTCTGGCCAGGAAGCATTAGGTGACTTATCCCCCACGATGTTTAGGTGGTGGAGATGATGGCGTTTTAAAAATCTCATCTTAAAATATACACTATGATTCTTTTTGGGGCATAATTCCCTTCAATGCCTTGTGTGATGTAATCAGTACTTTTATTTCTGCGTAGACCCGTATGTGTGTTTTTTGTCGGATTTAGCCTTATCAATCATGGCTAAAGTAATATTTTTATTTGGTCATACCTGAAATACGGGAATTAAGTGAGAAGCTTGATTTGTGAAGTATCTTCTCCATGTGAGCTTTAATGCTCACAAAATTTGAAAATCTTATGAAGAGAAACTTCCTGGTCTCTTCTCACAGGTAATTAATGACAGAACGAACGGCTTCATGACTGAACATGAGGAAAGAATTCTTCACAGAAAGAGTGGTCAGACACTGGAAGAGGCTGCCCAGGGAGGTGGTTGAGTCACCATCCCTGAATGTGTTTAAGAGTCGTTTAGATGTGGTGTTGGGGGATATGGTGTAGGGGAGAACTTTGTAGAGTAGGGTAGATGGTTGGATTCGATGATCCCAAGGGTCTCTTCCAACCTAGACGGTTCTATGATTCCTAAGTCAGTGGTGCAGGTTTAAATACGTATTTACTACCAGACCAGGGTGGATGGGGCTTTGATCAACCTGGTCTAGTAGGAGGTGTCCCTGCCCATGGCAGGGGGGTTGGATCTTGGTCATCTTTAAAGTCCCTTCCAACCCAAACCTTTCTATGATTCTACTGGAAGAACGATCCCAATACTTAGCATTTCTAATAACTGAGTCAGAGATAACCCTTTGTCTTATTGTGGCTGCTGTAGAGGACTTTTTTCAGATGTGTTTGATGTGTTTAGTTCATGTAATGCATGAGAAGGATGACTAACCAAAGATTTAAGAAATAATTTTATACATAATATATTTTATTTTGTTAAAACAGTCTGTGTAAAAGCAGGGAAAAGTGCTGTCAATGAGGAGGATTTAGGTGTATAAGCATTATTTAGTCACTAAAGCATGATTTAAGCTAGATACTTCCATCGCTTTGGATCCGTATTTTAATGCAATCTGTTATTTAACCTTTTTTTCCCTTTATCAACAATTACAGTGTGCATTTTTTTTCTGCTACTAACAATCAAGTAAGGTGTTTGGACAAAATTTAGTAGAAGTTTATTTATCCATTAATGAAGTAGAAGGGGCTTGTGTGTTGTGCCCGAAATGTGTATTTCTGACCTTGGATTTTTGGACCACGCTGATTTAATTACTCTACACATGTTTGGTTCTTGAATGATAAAGAACTTTTATTGTCTTTTCTGTAGGATTTTAAGACAGGATTTGGTATCACTTTAATCCCCATGAACGTGGCAAATGTAAAACAAGTGGATCGGACTGCGAAGCAATCTTTTGAAATAATTACTCCTTATAAAAGCTTTAGGTGAGAACTTTAATATTTACATTTCAAAATAGGCAAATAACCAATGCAGTAAGGAAATACTGGCTTCATACTACAATGACTTATCTGGTTTGGATGAAAAGGTAATGTTTTTATTAAGAATGCTCAGGCTTTTTATTTTTTTTTAATCAGAAAGGATTTTCTTTCCTTTGTTTAGCCGTGTGCTTCATCTGTTACCTCCTATGCCCACAGATTCCTATTTTTACTTAGCTGCTTTTGTTCATTCTGTGGAAGGGCAGAAGGAAAAAAAAGTCCCTTGAACGACCTGACTCCATCTTAAAGAATAATAAACTGCAGTAGTGAAATAATGTTGCATCCATTTAATAATAAGCATTTTATTCGAAAAGAAATGAATCAATCATGTGCTGTCCCTTGTAGAAATCCTCCTTTGAAATCAGTAGAATGTTTCACTTTGGCTGATGCTGTGACTTGTAATGATGTTTAAGAAAATAAGAGTATATGCTAATAAAAACCTTTTGTTAAGTGTTGTAGTGTGTCTTAAATGAAATCTCAGCAATGCAGGAGGAGAAGGAAGCACTTTGTTCTCCTGGGCTTGCTGAATGTTAGCAAAGAATTTCTTTTCATTCTCAGTCGAGAGGAGTAGCAGGTAAATTAGTCTTGATCAGTGATTTGAATCTCTGGTGAGATGGTAGATAGCTAATTCTTTGAGTTTCTCTCAGCCATCACCATGTTGTTGATGGGTTATTATTATTTATATTTTTCCAAAAGATCCATTTAAATGAAAGATCCATTTAAATTGAAGCATTTTTTGGCTGTTGCATTTAGCCAGTCTGTAACTCCTCAGTAAATCTCTGTGTTTCCTTAGGTTATTCTATGCTTTTGTTGAAGTTCAGGCTTTAAGTTTGTCGTGTAGTAATGTAAAAATATTGAAGGTAACTCCGGAACTTGAATGTTACAAAAAGCTATGTAGCTTGTGCTAGTGATGGTTTTGTTGAAAACTGAACACGAAAACGGAGGGAGTTTTCATTGACTAAAAATACGAAATAATACATTCCATCTTAGTATTTATATCCGTGTAGAGGAGGATTTTTGGGCTGTGATTTCGGGTGTAAATGTAATAAATAAGACAGGCTACGGACTATGTTTAATTGGGCTTTAAAATAAAGATCAATAACACAGAAAAGTCAATTGTTTCAGCTTTACAGCGGAGTCGGAAAGAGAGAAACAGGAGTGGATTGAAGCACTGCAGCAATCGATAGCAGAAACTCTGTCTGATTATGAAGTAGCTGAGAAGATTTGGTTCAATGAGTCCAACAGGAGCTGCGCGGACTGTAAAGCTCCCAGTCCTGACTGGGCGTCCATCAATCTCTGCGTTGTCATTTGTAAGAAGTGCGCAGGTAGAGTAATTAATGACAGGCTGTGTGGGTTCTACAAAATGTCATATTTGCATATCTGTGGATGTCCTTGAATTGGCTTTTTTTCATTTTTACAGTGCCATCCTTGGGAAAGTTTTGACAAACAGAAAGTGAACGTAACTTTTAATATTTTATTTATTTATATATATTTTTTTTTTAGAGTAAGGTCATCCTTGTTCTAAAGCACTTCCGTGCATAAATGACAGGTCTGTGAGTTGATTGGTTTCCCTCAGGTGAATAATCCTTCACAATTAGTGGAAAGTAAGACACACTTAGAACTTGGTGGGAAACGGCTGGCTTTTGCAAGGCTGGATGCCGAAGGATAACAATTTTTAGTGTATAAATTAGTGGTAGTCATTCTGTTACATCAGGGCATATTTTCCTGCCGATAGGGATAGCTTTTCAGATACTACTAAATATCTAGTTCTATCATGTTTTATATTTAAATATGTGCTTAAGCAGTAGATTCAGGGAAAGAATTATAACTCTAGGCTTTCTTTGAAAACAAACCCTCCCAAAGGTATTCTGCACCAAGCAGCCTACTTTGCTTACTCATTAGTATGAGTAGTAATCAAATTTTATTATTTTTTTATAATTTGGGTGGTTTTTTGGTGCTTTTATTTTATGTCAAACCCAGCCTTTTTCAAAAATAGCAATTAGAATAAATCTATCTTCAGTAATTTTTTTTCTTTAGCAGAAGAGAAGGAAACCTAGTTTAAGTGTTTTAATTAAGTCAAAATGCTCTTGGATTTTCAGGACAGCACAGATCTTTAGGACCAAGGGATTCAAAGGTCCGGAGTTTAAAAATGGATGCCAGCATTTGGAGCAATGAACTTATTGAGGTACGTGGGGACATCTTAACTCTTTGTTCCATCTTGAAAGCTACTCTCTGCATAGGAGTTAGTTACTGCTTTACTCCCAAGAAAACCGAATGTAGGACTGCTAAATAACATCCTGCTGTTATGGTAAACTTCATGTTCCTGGGAATAATGTACCTTTGTGTCATTCAAAATATTCATTTCTTTTGATAGCCAGCTGCACAATTTCTCTTAGTATTTCTCCAAGGATCTCATTTTTGTGGGGGAAAAGAAATAAAATGCTTTTGCAGAGCAGTTGTGATGGGCAATACTGAAAGGAAACTTCTGGGGGCTGATCTGCTGGGGAGCAGCTCTGAGCTGGAAGTCCTGGTGGGCAATAGGATGACCATGAGTCAGGAATGGGCCCTTGTGGCCGACAAGGCAAATGGCATCCTGGGGAACATCAGGAAGACCATGGCCAGCAGGTGGTGGGAGGTCATCCTGCCCTCTGCTCTGCCCTGGTGAGCCCCCATCTGGAGCACTGGGTCCAGTTCTGGGCTCCCCAGTTCCAGAAGGACAGGGAACTGCTGGAGAGGGTACAGCAAAGGACCACAAAGATGATGGGGGGCCTGGAGCATCCCTCTGCTGAGGAAAGGCTGAAGGACTTGGGTCTTTTTAGTTGGGAGAAGAGAAGGCTGAGGGAGGATCTGATCGACATGTATAAATACTTAAAGGGAGGGTGTCAGGAGGAAGGGGCTGGTCTTTTTTCAGTGGTGCCCAGTGACAGGACAAGAGGAAATGGGCACAAACTTGAGTATAAGAAGTTCCACCTAAGTGAGGAGGAACTTGTTTGCTGTGAGGGTGGCAGAGCCCTGGCAGAGGCTGCCCAGAGAGGTGGTGGAGTCTCCTCTGGAGACATTCTGGAGATGCCTGGACAGGTTCCTGTGTGGCCTGCTCTAGGTGGACCTGCTTTGGTGGGGGGGTTGGAGGAGATGATCTCCAGAGGTCCCTTTCAACCCCATATGATTCTATGATTCTTGCTACCAGTTCAGTTGCTTGGGGTGTTAAAAAGTGGAGCTGATGGAGAGGGTTGAGAAGGGAAGGCTCTGGGGAAACCTTATAACAGCCTTCCAGTACTTGAAAGGGGCTACAGGAGAGATGGGGAGGGACTCTTTATCAGGGAGTGTAGCGATAGGATGAGGGGTAATGGTTTTAAATTGAAAGAGGGGAGATTTAGATTAAATACTAGAAAGAAATTCTTTGCTGTGAGGGCGGTGAGAGCCTGGCCCAGGTTGCCCAGAGAAGCTGTGGCTGCCCCATCCCTGGAGGGGTTCAAGGCCAGGTTGGAGGGGGCTTGGAGCAACCTGGTCTGGTGGGAGGTGTCCCTGCCCAGGGCAGGGGATGGAACTCAATAATGTTTAAGGTACCTTCCAACTCTCACGATTCTATGATTGGTGTTTTCTTTGAAACATACTCTAGTCTCTTCTGATGTTTTACTAGTATTTTATAATATGTCTTGAAATACCATAACTGGTAGAGCTTAGTTGCCATTGATGGTAAATGATGACTACAGACTTTATAGATGACCACAGGCAGTGACTGAGAGAGGCTCCCATCTCCTGCAAGGAATTTCCTTTTCTTTAATAACTAACTTTTTCAGCTTTTAGCAGCTGAAGCTTCATATCCTTCATGCTATTTCACTGATATTTTTTTTTTAATTTTTTCTTTTTTTTTCTTGCACCTCATCCAGCTCTTTATCGTCATTGGAAATAAGAGGGCCAACGGTTTTTGGGCAGGAAATCTTCCTCCAGATGAAGAGCTGCACATGGATGCCCCTGCAGAAAAAAGGATAGCATTCATTACGCAAAAATACAAAGAGGGAAAATTTAGGAAAGCACCTTTTCACTACAAAACCAAAGAGCAGTTGAATAAGGTAATACTAGAAGGGGTAAGCCCATACTGTACCTTTTATAATGTATTGTATTATATCTGTGTAATTGGTCATCTTGTTAAAACTGGTGAGAAATAAATTCAGAATCCTGAGTGATGTTCTTGCAGAGCTGAATAAGCATTGTTTTGGAGCCTTTTCAGGACTCGTTTAATTATTTCTTGGTTCCTAGTTTTCCAGTTTGTTTGTAGGAGGTTATGGTAACTATATGGTACCTGCAATACGTCTTCCAGAGCCATCAATGAATATGGATCTTTATTTTTCTTCAAATGCACGCTCCAGGGTTGCAAATTCCCACTTCTTTAGATTCCTTCTTTACATGTTTTTGAGGTCTTATATGTCTGACATCTAACATTCCAGCACATGAGATGATTCAGTGTTATCAATGGTGACAGTAGCTCATGCACACTTATATAGGAGCTGGTAGCTAATTGGAAATGAAAAAAGCTAAAATTAATGATGAAAGATGTGTGTTTTCAGTGTTTCCTTTTACACAAATAACACAAATTCTTTACAGTTATAGTGGAAAATGCTAATTATAATTATCAATTTTGGCCATTTGACTGACTTCTAGTATTCGTTGATTTCAGAGTCATAATTGTTTAGGGTTTATGAATATAGAAGAGCTTAAATGCATATTTATATATATTACAATGCAAATGCATATATATTATAATGCTAATGCATTCAATTACATGACTCAAATCATCTCGAAGTGTCTGCAGAGGTTGTGGGGAGGCAGTAACATTTAAAAGTTCTTGTGGTCTCCTTTGTTCAGTGGTTGTTGTGTCAAAAAGGAAGTGTTATTTTCCATACAACTCATAAGTTGTTAGTTACACACATTAGAAGTTAAAATAAGGGCATATAAGAATAGTTGTCATTAAAACACCTCTAGCCAAAGTATAGAACCTTCTCACTTTATAGCTTGAGGTTTGGTTTTGTGCATTTCATTGGAAGTGGGAAAGACTTCTGGGCTTCACGGGGAGCTCCATGGCTTAGCAAAATAAAGCATTTGGCTTGTTTTCTATTTATTGGTAGCAGCCATGCAAGAAGCTTTATTTAATATAGTGGCTGTGGACCACAGGAAATAGCTCTGTGTTTTACAGGCTTGATTTTTCTGAAGTCTGTGGTTTTGGGTGGTGGTGGGGAAGGGTGTCTGTCAATTATTCGTTTAACCACTGAGAAAAAACAGCAGATGGTAATGGTCATATTTTCTATAGAGTTATGAAATTACCGTGTAATAAGGTGGTAATTTCCAAGTAATTCTAGAACTTTCACTGAACTGTCCAACCTGTCATCTCGTGCCTGCTGGATACGTATGTGTTTTTTAGAGCAGCTGAATTTCAGAGTAGTCCTTTTCTTGTATTGAGTGACTTCTAAAAAACTAATTCAAATTAACTAATTGAATTCAAACTAATTAAATTACATAAATAATTTAAATAGGTTTAATTACATATTTAATCTTGGAAATTGTTATGGAATAGATTTCTGTAATTGTGTAGCTGCTACTGGTTTTAAAGTTTTGGACCAGGTTTTAAGGTTTTGGATCGATATTTTTAAAAAAAAAAACAAAGAAAAGTTTGTATATGCAAAAAAGAAAGGGGCCTGATGTTTTAGCACGTGGAGAGATCTTTAAATCTCAAAGGAGGTGGTCAAGTATGAAGATACCCTAAAGAATAGTTGCCTTATTGACGGTGACCATAGTTGTTGCCAACAACTTTCTAATTTAAACAGGCTTCTTATTTTTCCTCTCTGTGATAAGGCCCTCTGTGCTGCCGTAGTTAAACAGGACGTGCTAGAAACCCTGATGTTGCTGTTCAGTGGGGCTGATGCCATGTGTGCCACCGGAGACCCTCTGTACAGCACTCCGTACCTACTGGCCAAGAAAGCGGGACAACGACTGCAAATGGAATTCCTGTACCATAATAAGTTCTCAGGTAGGATACGTTCTCTTAGTCTTGATCTCAGTTTATATTGAGCAAAAGGGAAGGAATTTAGAAGGAAAATTGGCGTTGATTTGAACGTCAGTGGTACAGAAGAGGGGGAATTGTGTGGTGCCATTAAGTGTATTTCTAGCAGAAAGCGTATGTAATTGTGTGTAAGTTATATTTGTTTTGCTCAGACATCAAGTTTAGAATAAAAAAGCCAGTGATAACTAATAGTACATTTCATTGGAATAGCAAAACACTTTTGGGCTTCATAGGGAACTCCGTATCTTAGCATAATAAACCGTATAGTAATAGACCTCCTAAGCTTATTTATAACACAGAAGAGCAACGTCATCTGCTCTGCCAATATTATCAGGCTTTTGCCAGAAAAAATGGGTATACCCTGTTAATGTGTATCTAAAATATTCATCTAGGGCTTTGTTTTTTCTTAAAAAGTGCTTACATTGATATCTACAGCTACTGCACACTGACTTAGCTGTTTTTTCACACATTCTCCTCCCAAAATGAAACTCACGTCTTGAAACTATAATATGATCTGTTCCAGCAAACTCTCTTTTTTTGCAAATCACCGCTTTTGTTACAGATTGGAGCATGTGATAAACTTTGGCCTTGAAAGTCAACAGCTCTGACTGCAGAGTGTGACGGTTATGAGGCTCTTCAAAGCAGAAAACTATTCTTAAAAGTAAATAAACAAACTGTAGAGTATGGATGTGCCTGAGCTTACCTTTTAAAAGGGCTGTGCAGTATCTGAAGCAGTCTTGGGAATCTTCATCGATGGACAACAAGTTGCCTTGGAGTCCTGGTGGACAACAGGATGACCACGGGCCAGCAATGTGCCCTTGTGGCCAAGAAGGCCAATGGCATCCTGGAGGGCATCAGGAAGACCATGGCCAGCAGGGGGAGGGAGGGCATGCGGCCCCTCTGCTCTGCCTGGGGAGGCCCCATCTGGAGCACTGGGTCCAGTTCTGGGCTCCCCAGTTCCAGAATGACAGGGAACTGCTGGAGAGAGTCTGACGGAGGCTACAAAGATGATCAGGGATTGGACCATCTCTCTGCTGAGGAAAGGCTGAGAGACCTGGGGCTGTCGAGCCCAGAGACGAGCAGACTGAGAGGGGACCTCACCAATGCTGAACAATATCTGAAGGGTGGGTGGCGAGAGGATGGGGCCAGACTCTTCTCAGTGGCTCCTGGGGACAGGACAAGGGGCAACAGGCACAAACTGGAACACATGAAATTCCATCTCAAGATGAGGAAAAACTTCTTTATGCTGAGGGTGCCAGAGCCCTGGAACATGGGCAAACATGCAGCTGTAAGGTTTTTTAAGCCCTGCTTTAAAGCTACGGAGAGAAGTTTGCTTGTATTGGCTCTGTCTCCTCTACTTTTTGCCTTCCAGCCAAGGTAGCATCACCATGTTCTGCAGCTGGTGGTTGTTCTTCTCTTCAGAGAAAGGGAGGTCGTCGCAGGTTGACAGTGATTCTCTGAGTCGTTGTCTCTCTGCTGCCAGTGCTCATGGTGAACTTCCAAGAGAAGCCCTCAAGAGGAACAGTTCCCTTCTGTTGAAGTATCTTACATAAAGGATGAAAATAAAAGCCTAGAACACCAGAAAACCGTATTTTAGATCACATTGGCAAGCAGTGGTAGATGATGGCAATGTTGTAATAAATGTGAACCAATTTTTTTCTTTAATAAATATGTAGAAATTTTTCTTTATTTAGATCTTACTGATTTATTTTTATATCTTTGTTGTTGTAAAGATATTACAGAGCAACTACGTATCTACAGATACAGAGTTAGAGCTGTGGAGAAATGGTTATGACTGACATAAGTTCTGTATGTTTCTTATTCCTTTGTCTTTGAACAGATTTCCCAAACTATGATACTGGTTTTGAAAGTGGCTTCTCTGAAGATTCTCCACATTCCACCTTTCTTTGTGAATTCTTATACAAAGTTTCTTCTAATACTGCTAAGCTTTTTACAGAGAAGAAATTAAAAGAAGGTATTTTACTTTGTGTTTGAATAATACATGAATATGTATGGCTTGGATAAATTTGGTTCTTTTTAATTTCTTGCATTATTTTTTAGAAGATAAAATATCTTTGGTAGAAAATATCCTGTTTTGATTTGGTAGATCTTTTTCAGATAAAGAAAATGCTGATTGTCTTGATCTCTTTATTTGGTGATTGACAGAGGAGGAAAACCGAACTATTGAGAAATTATTCAGTTAAAAACAGTTATTGGTAAATAAAAACCACTTAAAAACACTTCTCACTTAAACTATATTTAGATGGATGCTACTAACTGCCAAAAAGCAGTTTCCATCTAAAATGATAATATTCCAGAAATCATCTAAAAGCGTCACTGACTTTTCTAGTAAGGCTCCAAATGCCCAACACCTGGGATATTTCTCATGCTCACAAATTTTAAAAGTATTCCAAGTAGAAATAAACACTCCAACAACTTTGCAACAGATTGAGCCTTGTGGGGTGAAAATGTGGATATATCACAGTAGATATACACAGTCTTCTGTGTTTCACTCTTCTGTGATTTTTTTTTTTTTTTCAGACATTATCAGATAATTTTCTTAGATTTTTTTTTTTTCCTTTTTCTGCCCAGTTGCGCTCCTATATTTTTCTTCTATCTAAACAAACAAATGGTATAGATTTCTAAAATCTGGGCTGATTCATGGTTGGGTTTATTGCTCCTAAAATCTTGGCACGGCATCTTGTGTTGGTAGATCCATATTTTTGTATGATTATATCTATATTCTTGTGATGTATGCCTTTCAGGATCCTTAGTGTGGAGATTAAAGCATGTTAAAGGACATAACTCCTTTCTAAATATGGGAAATTCAGGAAAGAAAGGAGTAAGTGCAAACCTGACTGCTGCTTGCTCTAAGTGCAGACCTTGTCTTCTGTGCTCTGGGTATCTATATATTCATAGAAAAAACACTTTAAAAATAAATACCCCACTAAGAGAAGTAGAGACCAGGTACGAGGCAATACTCCTGGTCTCTTCTAACAGAATGATACATTAAAAATGCAGAATAAGTTTGTAAATACCTGTATAGATTGAAGATTTAGCTACAAAGGCTCACAAAATGACTTCTGTAGTACTTTTTGGGGAGATGCAGTGGGAAGGAACATCGTTAATAGTGAATAAATGCCTTAAAAATATTTATGAAGAAAGCCTATATATGAGAAACAGCTGAGTTTTGACTGTCTTCTATGATAAGTTTTTAGTGGCCAGAAATGAACCAGATTTCCCTCAGCTCATGTTTTGGCCTCTAAAATTATGATAGTGTCTTGTAGGTGGTAGATATTCTGCTGTTTGGTTTTGGGGGAATTTTTGGGAGGGGTGTTTGTTTGCTTTGTTTTTACATTAGTGTTAAATTACCCATGTGTTTGTCAGGACTGATGGTTCTGGGGTGGATGCTTTACAGATACATAAGAAAATAGGTTTCCCTGACCATTTGCAGCTCAAGAAGACAAATGACAAACGGGACAAGGGAGGAAGATGTAATAATAACATCCTTTCAAAAACCAGCAAAAAACCCCTGCAATTTTGAATTAGAAACTGCTCTTGCCTGAGGGCTCTAATATATCTCAGCCGTGTGTAAGAAGTATTATGACAAAAGTTTGGGGTTTTTTTGCTATTTAAAACATTAAACACGTAATCTTTTTTTTTTCCCTTCTGTATTGACCTTTTTTTTTCCTTACATCAAGAACTGTTTCTACCTTTATAAAATCTTATTAACGTGAAGTAATATGGGATATGCATATCACAGATTTTTGGGAATAGGTGGTAATTTTTTTTCCTTTCTACTGTCTTCAGCAAATAATTTGGTGGTTAAAGTGCTAACATGTGGGAGATACGGCTTCAATTCCCTCCTCTGCCTGTAAAGATTCAAATAAGAAAGTCACATTACCCAAAAATGTCACCTTGCTGTTTAGTTCTAGAGAAAAGTAAGTCCTAAGTAAAAAAAGTAGAAAGTAGTAAGGGGACAAAAAAAAAAACCCTAAACAATCAAACTCTCCAAGTTTGGTGCTCAGCTCCTGTAAACCTATCCATTTTCAAACCCTTTATCTTATGTTGGTTTTAGTATTTAGAAATGTATATTTAGGCAGAATTTAGGTAGAACTAGATAGCAAGTAGTATGATAGAAACAAATACTAATAAAATAGCACCGAGATATAAAACATGTATAAATCATTTAAAAAAAAGAAAAACTAATTAAACAAAATATCAGATAAGAAACTAAGTATTGGTTAACTACAATTGTAGTTTTGGTTTTTTGTTTGATTTCTTTTCCCCCCCAGAGCTGTTTTACCAAGTTCTCACAAATACTTTACCAGAATACTTGCAGCTGTGTAGGAATTTTAAGGCTGTAGAAATAAAGAAACACTTTGTTCTTAGGAGCTGCTTCTCTGCAGTGGTGGCAATAGATGCACCTCTAAGTGCATCTAAACGATCTTCTAAAAACTAGGTGTGAGCTAGAATGAATGTATGAATATTTCGAGTAGCAAATAGTCATTAACGTGCTATGTCATGTGCTGTATTCATATATTAGGCTCATAAGAGGCAATAGACATTTTGTCTTAATTAAATATGCCAAGTTGCTCTGCCAATTTTTTTCCCTCTGCCTTGTTTTTTGTGTTGGTTTTTTTTTGTTTTGTTTTCTGTTTGTTTTTTTTTTTTTTTTAGGTATAGATGGCAATGACTAGATACTCCAATGTATCTAATTCAAAGCTATTTGAAGATAGAATTCTTAGTAGGTAATTTAACCGTCCCCAGCAACTATAAATCACTGCACGTTGAAAGCACTCCACAAATGTTAGTGTTCTGTAAACTACGGGGTTGGTAAATGAATTTAGTCTTGCCGGGTGTATTTGTGAGTAGCAACGAGAGAGATCTCCAATTCATTCCAATGTGCACATGCCATCCTGAAACGGCTGCAGCTCCTGCCTGTGCACGGTGTATCCGTTTATCTCCCCCCAGTATCCAGGAATAAATTCTGTTCAATTGCATTTACTCTCTGACACTTGGGTCTGCAGGAGGAAAGAACTGAGCTCAGCCGCTGGTGTACCCAGCAAGGGTTGTTCTTGGTAGTATTTTTCTTCTTCAGTTTCTCGTCCTCCACTATTTTGGTAGGGTACTTTCTTTAAATAATTAATCGTGGTAAAGAGCGCCGCTTGTGATAGTGTTGTCTTTGGGTATTACGATAGAGTGCAATGCATACCTTGTTCTGGCGTGTAGACCTTGGTTTTTTGCTGGAGTATTTGAAAGGCTTGAATTGTTTTCCTTGATCCTGTGATAGTGAGCGGACACGCCAGCATTCCTGAACAGTGGAAACCAGGTTGACTTGGTATTGGCCCTTTAGTCCCAGTAATGTGAAAAATAGATATTTCTTTTATTTATTTATTTTTTATATGGCATACCATGATTCACTCACTTGTTTTGCTCTCAGAATATATTGTTTTTAGAGATCTCAGTGTTTGTAACTTGCTAGCGTGTTTTCACAGAATGACATTTATTTAGAAATACTTCAAGGGTGGGTGTCAGGAGGATGGGGCCAGGCTTTTTTTAGTGGTGCCCAGGGACAGGACAAGAGGGAACGGGCACAAACATGAACATAACAAGTTCCATCTGAACATGAGGAGGAACTTCTTTGCTGTGAGGGTGGCAGAGCCCTGGCAGAGGCTGCCCAGAGAGGTGGTGGAGTCTCCTTCTCTGGAGACATTCCAAACCTGCCTGGACACGTTCCTGTGGGACCTGCTGTGGGTGACCCTGCTGTGGCAGGGGGTTGGAGGAGATGATCTCCAGAGGTCCCTTCCAACCCCGCAGCATTCTGTGATTCTGTGAAAAATAGGTGTGTTACATTTGAAAGACTATTTTCTTAGGACGCCATGGGCTAGAGTTTCTGTAGGTTAAGTGGTATCAGCACAGACATTGAATTCCTGGCCCACTGAAGTGGGTGAAACTGAGATTTCAGCATAAACTTCTTACTGTTAGAAAGAAGCTTTGCATCCTGTGAGGCGACTTCTATAGGAAGAGGTAATTTTTATTGTTCTGCCCAACTGACTTCTCTCTTATTTCTTGGATTGCAGATTGCAACAAAAGATGGTGCACTTTGGAAGGTGGCTTTCTGAGCTACTATGAAAACGATAAAACTACCACTCCTAATGGTATGATTGACATCAGTGAAGTTATCTGTCTTGTAGCGCACAAGTCAGACTTCTTTTTAAATAGAGGGTAGGTTCCCAGATTAATATTTTGATAAAAAATCTCAGGTATTTCCAAGATTTTATTCTGGGTTTTCACAGCTGTTCATTTGGTCCTGAATTTTGAACACGCAATTTAGGAAAAAAAAAAAAAAGCTGAATTGTTTTATGTTGACTTCAAGAAATAAGTGGTATTTGAGGATTACTTTTTTTTATAGTGATATAGTGAAAATGTTAGGGTAATTTAAAAGGGCAGCATGAATTAGATACATCTGTTTCTTATTAAAACTGTAATGCATATTCTCAGTGCCTAAAAGGTTACGTGATGATAAATTGAACAATTAATATTCAATTTTCTTTCTGGGATTGACCCTCTGCCTCAGGATAAACTCTTGTTTTGTTTCTTCCTGCTGATAACGCGGCAGATTAGAGTTCTTGATAATGCTTTTGGTTTTGGTCATGGACCTGTTCGTCTCTGAAACCCGTTCTTTGTTCTGCAGCTGGGGACGGCAGCCGAACTGTTGAACGTTGTGTCAGTTTGAAGAAGAGAACTTTTTTTTTTGTGGTCTTGTTTTTCTTTTGTAACTCCCTCCCATCCCATTTTTACATTAAAAAAAAAAACACGTGGAGATTCAACTAAATCTGAGTTGCATCCCCTATAGAAATCCAGTGATACTTGATTTCTGTAGGGCATCATTTTCATTTAAATTATGCTTTGGATTCATTTAGCAAATTTCAATTAAAATTCCTTTTAAATTAAAACATTTTTAGGGAATGACTAACCTCCTGCTGTGTTTTACCTGCAACTGAATAGTTTTATGAGAAACTTCCTGAAACTTCATATTTCATGTAGTGAAATAATTGGTCCTTAAAATGCCTATTCTCTCAGTCAGAATTAAGTATTGAAGTGTCATTTTTAAAGTGGTTATTGAAGAGGAGAGAACTGACTCGTGTTCAGTCCTCCAGTTCTATGCACATCTCAAGTTTCCAGGTTTGAAAGGAGAAAGCAGACTTTATTTATTTGGATTCTAGGGAGAGGTCACGGACAAAATCACACTATGAATTGGTGAACCATAATTTATGAGTTAAAGACTGACCTGCAGTCCAACAAGATACATATTTTCCAAATTCCACCCCAATTTCATCTAGTTTGCTGCTGCTTCTTTTTAACATCCTTATGATTTGTCAGTTAAAAATGGAAAAACAGGGTCTGCTTAAATAATGATAGACTTTCTGAAAAGAAAGAAAAAAAAAAAAAAACCAAGAACAGACCCCCAAAAAACTTCTAAGAACTTCTCAAACTGCAGCAACTTCACAGAGTATCACAAAAAATAGCCTTGCTGCAATCACATGAACTTGCAAAAGTACAAAAATCCCAGTGAATTTTAGTAACTATATATAGACATTTTTATTAATTTCAGAATTACTGACAGAATCATTATGCTGTAGCCTCTAAATGTGTATTATTGACCTGAAAAGCACTTTGATCATGTTGTGTTATAAAATCCTGGGTTATTAGCTGGGCTGTACTTGTGAGATTGGAGGAGAAATGCAAATGGATTCCATTCCATAGGTATAAAATAATGAAAAAATAGAAAAATGGGGCTGTTTTGTGTTATGAGCACTCCTTACAGCTGCCTGTTGCCTTTTGCTTGCTTTAGGGACATCTTTACCTTTGAAATCTACTTAATGTCAGAACGTGTTTTTCTATTTGGAGCCGAAACTGCATATTCACAAAGAAAATGGACTTGGGCAATAGCGAAGGTAATACTGATAATTATCCTTTCCAGTTAGGCCAGAACCTTTGCGCGAAGAATAAGGTGTCATTGTTAGCTTAAAATCCTCCGAGAAGCTGTTCTTGATGAATACTCATCTGTCTCGGGTGTAAAGGTTTCTCGTGCAGCAAGAAGAAATCACTTTTGTGAGTTAATGTTTGAAACAAGATAAGAAAATAAAATGGAAAAGGAATTGAAGGAACATTTCAATGCCAACCTTAAGAATATTTTAAAGGTGCTCTGGTATAAAGATATATATACTACCTTAATTCATTTCAGCCAAGTTGTTTATGGTTGCAATTCCGTCCTTTTATTTGCTGAAAGAGAATTCATAAAGCAGTACCCTATTTTATACAGTACCAAATGCTAATAGTCACATCACTAATTAAATCAACTGTGGTTTAAAAAAGCAAAAATGTCTGAATTGTAGAGTACGAATGGGAAAAATGTCGTACTTGATTTTATAATTTAAATTTAGTGTATATACGGGTTTATGGATGATAAATCTGAAAGTCTTATTTTTTTTTTTCACTGTGGATTTCATCCTTGAATCTTATAGACGTGCAATATCTTGATTTGTTTTTTTTTTAGGGGAAGAGGGTTTTTTTTCTTCATCTGACTCACCCCATTTTCTTTGGTAGCATTTTGTTCCCCCTGTGGCTGAATGCTTATTAGAGAGAGACTGTGACCTGATCGGCCAACTGTACTACAAAGATTGCCATAGCCTGGACCAGTGGAGGAAAGGCTGGTTTGCTATAGAGAAGTCGAGCCTTTATTTTTGTCTTGAGATGGAGAACGCTGAAGAAGATTCCATATATCTGAGGAGGTTGCAAGAGCTAAGTAAGAATTTTGCTTAACATCTAGAATTCAGGAAATGCTCTACAGAATTAATTCACTCTTAAGGATGTTTCTATTACATTTTCAAGTTATAAACCTTCAGGAGCTCCATAACTATTCCTTTGTGTGAGGCAGATGCTCTTCTAACTCTCATCTAAATATGGTGTTGGTAAAGTTCTGCCTTGGAATTTTTTTCCCCTACTTAGTGGCACGCGCTAGAGAGATTTTTCACAGCTTCATAATGAATGAAGACAATTTTTGTTCCGGTTGCAGCAGTATCTCTCTTACAAGAGTACGGAATTGAATAATAATATATGACCTTTTGGGATTATTGTCTCATATTTTTGACAGGGCAGAAATCCTCTCTGCAGAGGGTATTCTGGAGGTGATTGACAGGCCTAGTTTTAAAATGCTCAAATGTACTGGAAAAATTATAATTCTCTTGGAAAACTATTTCACAGACTAATAGACTTTTCTTTTTTTCTGGCACTAAAAATATTCTTTGCTCAATATCATGATGTGGAAAGATAATAATATTTATACACATGGTTTTCTATGATCAAGTTTATGTCATTGTCTGTAATTCTGCTCCGAATCCTCTTTAAGCATATCTGCCCTATTTGTTTTTACATTGAATGAGGCAGTATGCTATGTAGGAAAGCAAAAATCAGTTGAGATTTCGTATTAAAGTAACACAGAGAGATAATTTAGCTCTTTATTGATGATCCTCTTTATAAATGCTGTCAGATTGTGGTCTGTTTTGCAGGAACTTGCTGAAATGCCATGAGGCTTTCTGCTGTTTATTTACTGCCACCTTATATTTGCTGTGAATAACACCATGAAGGTGGTTTTTAATCAGGAATATTTTTATGCCTCCGGTTATCTTTTAACTGGTGAATACTTTTTTGATCTTGATTCAGAATTAAAAGGTTAGGCAGTGGGAGAACTGCTTCTGATATTACTTTTGATAGTGCAACTGTAATTGCTCCTACCCCAATCATCTGAGCATCCAAAATATGTGTATATCTCAAGTATAGAAAGGAAACACACATTTAGCTTTTAGTTGAAAATTGTTTTAGCCTGGGTTTTGATTTTTAAATATTTGTTGTATAACAGTGTTTTTTGGGAATATTATATATCCATAGTCGTTTTTTTTTTTCCTTTGATTTCTGTTTCCCCAAAATAAATCTGCTTTACTGTTAAGATGGAATTGTATAACAAACATGCCAAATAATGAATTATCAGTGGAAGTACGGTCAGTCACTTGCTTGATATTTGACACAGTAGATGAGGCCAGGAGCGTGTCTGACAAAAAACCGTCATATAACACACATCAGAGTAGTTTTATTGAGCTTCACAGATATCCAGGATGTTACTGTTGCTGGGAATTAGTTGAGATAAGATACGGGTTGTCTCTAAGACCTAAACTTTGAAAGAATCGACTTTTCAGAATTTAGAAATAGTAAACAGGTTACATTTAACTTCCCATTTTTAGTACAGTGCACAGCATAGGTTTGTAAGTCTTACTGGAGACTCTCCAGATGTATTTTCTGTATTATGTATAATGTGGGTGTTTTGCGGAGCGCTTTTTTTAGCAGGAATAGCTTAAGGCAACGTTAAGAAGGGTGGCGTTGGGCTTTCCAGCATAACATTCCACTCACGTTATGTTGTTGTAGATACCTGCAGCCATTAGGGTGCAAGTAAATCAATGGATTCAAAAATCCAACTTACTTTTCATCATTATGTATTCTAAAACTTGTATTTACAAGTTTAATTTTAATATAATGAAACACTGTAGCGTGTTTTCACATTAAAAAGTACCTGTTTAACCTTTCTTTATAATTTTCTGTTTTTTTCTCACGAATGTGAGAGTATTGTGGTATTCTATGGACCTATCTTTCTATTACAAGAAGCATTCTTTATTCAAAATGTTTAAGAATCGCGTGCTCCTTTTGTCACTGAAGATCATTTTGAAAACACAAATGATTTATATGTGCCTGCATGTCTGTGTCTGTCTATATATATGTGTCCATATAGATCATATGTATGCGTTTTCTTTTCAGCCATCAGTACCGTGATGCAAAACGGAGAGAAAATAGACGTCCTGCTGCTCGTCGAAAAAGGAAGGTGAGGTCCCCACCTGCATAAAGCTTTGATCTGCTTTTATAGTGATGTCTGAGAGTTCTTGCTGACCAGTCACGGAGCTTTGGCATTCAGTGGTTGCTCGAGAGAGTAAATTTGCAGACTTTCTTAAAGGAGGGAAAGTCTTTGTGTGTTAATTACGTTTTATGTCTGTGTCAGGAAATGCTAACGAATCCTGCTTAATGAAAAGCAGTTTTCCCATTGAGAAAATTATTCCCAGTCAGATTAATCTGCCAATAACGGTTTCTTCGAAAGGACCTGACTTCTTTTACCCTGTAAAGAAAAAGCACCTCTTTAGAGCATTTACCACTTAACTTCTCAGTTTTTATCACTCTTATATCCCAGAATTGCGTCTCAGTTTGTGGGGGTCAGGATTTAGAGGTTATGTATGAGTCTCCTCGTTAGTCTTACTCCACTGTCTCATCTCAGTTAACAGCGGGAAAATAAAACAAACCAGCCCGTGGAGCACACATGATCTATATCTGCTTCCAAGAAGGTAATATTCTGCTGAGATGACTCATATAACGATAGGGGAAGTTGAAACTTGAAGTGAGCTGGGGTATTTCTGTCTCACCTATGGGGAAAAATTGAAAGACGAAAGTAAAATTATTGGAAAATAATTCTTATTTTGTAATAGATGTGGTTTGGGGTGATAGATTTTCAGTGATAGATTGTTGGACAAACGTCTGTGTGAGAAGTGGTGCCGTGTTTACACAGTGCTCTGAACAGGCAATAATAGGGTAATAAAGGAAGATTGTTTTTCTCTTTGTTGGGTAAATAGACCAAAAAAACCAACCTGCAGATACTTTTGACATCTATTCAGAGTTGGAGAAGTTTGATGGAGCAACTCATTATAACTTATGTGTCCTGAATTTTAACTCTTCCTAACATACCTTTTCAGTTCCAGAATTCAATAAGGTGATGCACATTGGGGAAAAAACCCACTTTTTTTTGTTGCTTTTTTATTTTGAAGAAGCACATTGAAGGATTCAGCATTAAGCAAGCTGCATAGACCAAACGGGGAACCAGAGGTCTCTTGTTCAAAGTGCAGTTCCAGCAGATGAATACAAACTGTGCATCTAATTTCATAGATACCGGTGCTGAGCAAAACTTCTACCTCCAAGTCAGCTTTTATTATTTCTTTCATTACAATATTTCTGTCAAGTGAGGGTAGGTTTTCCCTGAACTGCTTTAATAGTTTAATGGGAATTCTGAAGTATTTGAAAATAATTTCAATGGGGGTAGTGGCTGGTTTATGGTGGCCATGAATATGTTTAATTTTTCTCCACTGGAGTCTGCCATAAAGAATTTACATGAGTAATGTTCACATTATCTTAACCATTAGAAGCCATATGGGTGTATAAGCTTTGGCGTGGTGATTCTTGCTTAGGATATTACTCCTGAAGTATGCAGTTGTCCAGCGCAGTTGCGTGGTATTACATCTTGCAGTGATAAGAAATGTGATGTGTGTGTGTGTAAAATGGTTAAGTATGAAATCACCTTTATCTTTAGACTCGGTTATAAATGGAAACAAACCCAGCAATCCTCCTTCTGCCCCTCCAAACCCTAGAGAAATTAATTAACGCATTTGGGACATCATCAGTGCCTACTGGATGATATATCACAGTTTCTAGGCTTTCCTATTTTGTCTGTTATTTCACAACAGTGTTTTTCTAATACCAACTTTGGCACCGATTGATCACTTGGAAGAGACCCTAAATACTGATCTATTGATAACTTTCACACTAATTTGTTAGTAACTTAAATATAGGATTAATGATAAAATCCCCAAAGAACAGTATTGCAAGAATGAAACAAAACAAGTAAGCATTTTTTTTTGTGAATTTAAAAAAGCTTGAAAAAAACCAAAACCCACACCTAAACAAAAGTAACCCTACCCTTTTTTGCGTAAAGAAATAAAAAGGGCTGATGTCTTACAACACGCTGCTCAATTTTATTAGAAGAAACAATTAAAATACCTTGAATATTTTCCTACTGAAGCTCGTACTGTTCTGTTGTTTTTGTTACTGACTTCAAACTAACTTCCCATTATCTGCAAATACTTAGGCCTTTTTTTTCACGTCTCAGGCATTGGGTTGATAAATTAGGGAAAATCAGACATTTACATATATCATATACCTTTTTCTTTGAGACTTTTTCCGTTGGCTACTGTAGGAAAAACAATGACTTAAGTTGTTGCAAACGCACTTCTCACAAGAGTGATTTCATACACAAGTAAACAGTTCCAGAACTATAAAAACTTCAATTCCTACTGCTGAAATAATTATAATGTATTAAATCTGTGATTTCTGGACGTTTAAAAAATACTTAGTAAATTTATGAGTACGTTAAATTCATGGAGTAGATAAATTTAAAGTTCATCTGATCCGTAACTACTCGGAGAAGAGTTTACAATTGATTTTGGTCTGGAAGGTGCATAATGCTTTACACTTGTACAAAATACAAAAATTCAGAGAGAGTATTACCAAAAGGAACATGAGGTTTTTCTCAAGTGTCTTAGGTATGAAAACAATCCACTCCTGCCTCCCCCCTGCCCCCTCCTTTTTTTCCACTTCCCCCCTTCTTCTACCCTGTTTTATTCTCTCTGTCAGAAGACTACCAGCTCAGAAATAAGATGTTTCAGTTGTGCTATACATTGCAAAGTAATAGCACATTATGACAGACTCGAGCAGGCTAAAACATTTTCAAAGCAAGAAGACTGTTTCTCTTTTGAAGATTGTTGGGTTTGAAAGCTTAGTGTACTTCCTAAATTTTCACAATATTAGAGTTTTTCTCTAATTACAAAGCCACAGAATCACAGAACGATATG